>VYXB01010655.1:0-57198 GCA_013397135.1 Pachyramphus minor
GATGAGATGGGCTTTTCTACTCCACTCTTTATCCATCCATCTTCATCCATCCCAGATAGCACAGGAACTGATGCAAATACCACCTGTGCTCCTGTCCCATGAACTGACTGACCTAGTGCTTTAAAGTCTTTTTTAATTATCCTGGCACTTCTTCCATTAATGTCCTCGCTGCCAGCTTGGACTACTAACAGGGGATAATAGTCCGAGGGCTGAATTAGCTCAGGAAGTCTTTTATTAATATCCCTCACCCTGGCCCCAGGAAGGCAGCAGACCTCCCTGTGGGATGGGTCTGTTCCCCTCCCAAGGGAGTCACTGACTACAACCACCCTTCTTTTTTTTCTTATAGCTGCAGTTGTAATCCGTCTTGTAGATGAGGTTCAACCAGGAGGCTCTTCAGGCTGTTTTCTGCCTGATTTTCTGGGTCCAGAGCCTCATATCCATTCGTTAAGGGCACCAAGGGTGGTGATGGGGTTCAAGAGAGGGTTCTTCTACCTCTCTGATCAGCCCCCATCAATTTGGTCTGCTCCATCTGCCTTATGGCAGGAGGGACAGGGCTTCGCCATCTCCTGTTGCACTCCCTTAGGGGTCAAAAGGGTTTGACTCCACCAGTCAATCTCCTCTTCACTCTCCCTAATGCACCTTAGTCTCTCCACCTCTTCCTTAAGCTCTGCCACTAGGCACAGCAAGTCATTGACCTGCTCACATTGTAGACAGATGCCTCCCATACCATCCTCTGGTACCAATGCCAGGCACAGACACTCTGCACAGCCAGAGGCCTGGGTGGCTGCATCCTTTTTGGAGGGTAGTGTCTGTGTAGACACACTGCTTATATTAACAGCAGCAATAGCTTTCATTTTTCTAGAATCCATTACTGGCTTCAGTTAAACTGGGGAGAGAAGAAGAAAAAAAAAACCCAAACCAACTAACCAAAACAAAACAAACAAAAAAACCCCCAGCAAAACAAAATGCCCACTCCTGTTGTGTGCACCAGTGGTGGCTAGCTCCTGTGGAGGCCCTTATATAGCCTCCACTAGCACCTGCTAACGAGCCTGACCCACCTCTCGCTCACCTGAATAGGTTCCCGAGGAGAAGCCAAGCCTAGGCAGGAATAGCCAAGTAGCTCCTTCGGAGGCCCTTATATCCCTGATACTGTTCCATGAACATCTCTGTTTGCAAGCTGATGATACAAGTGCTTTTCTGTACAACCAAGTTCCTTCTTCCTACCCTTCTTCAGTGAATAAAAGAGAGTGGTTACTACCTCCTTACACCTGCTGGAAGTAGACCTCAAATAACATGGAATATGAGGCTATTTCCTGCCTGATATATCCCCGGTGGAAGTGACAACCACATTCAAAACAGCAAAATGACCAGCACAATTCAACTTGTCCTGAGTCAGACCACAGATTAAGTTTGAACTGCTGGCAGCCAGAAAAGCTACCAGATTTCTTGAAAACACTGAGAAGGAACAAATAAGCAACTGTCAGAGCTGCTAGAGCAGCTATCATTCAGAACAGCAGTGCACTGTAAAAGAAACTGTGTTATTGTGCCTTCAGCACAGTTAATGCCTAATAATAGGGTTTTGAATCCCTTCTACTTCAGTAAAAGCTGCATTACAGCTCATTTAAAAGCAGCTGTATTGGCACACACCATTCTTTTTCCCCCAATGCATGGAAAAAGAAACAAACTCCAATATTTAAAATATACCCAATCCAAGTAGAGATTGGAACCATCCAGGAAAATTGTAATATTCTACAAGTTGAAACAGCACAAAAACTATACATGGCTAAGACTACCAGACTAACATTAAGTTAAATAAACTGCTTTTCTAGAAACAAATGGGCATGAGGTAACAGAGCAACAACAGACTTTAAGTCAGGCCTACAAATACCAAAGAAAAACATAAAGTCAGTGATGGGTATTGTTGGAACTTTCCTTAACTAGAAGCTTTTCTTTCTAGATATAGAAGGAAAATTATGGAACAGAGCTGTAAAAAGATGTAGTCAAACATTTATTTCTGTGCCTGCCAATTTTGGATTGCTTCCAACAGGGAGTTTTTTTGTGCTTTGTCCAAAAAGTCTCTTTAACCAAGAAGGAACAGGTAAAATTCAAAGGTGTTATAATGAAGCAGAGCAAGCCTCTCGAGGCTGTTCAGTACATGACCTTTCCGGAGCCAGAGTTCCCAAGAGGGTTAAGTACAGGCAAGCCAGGATTTTCAAGAAACTCAGATACCACGCCCAGTTCTTATAAAAATCAAGCTGTTGATGCCACAGGCTGCAATCAGCTGATTGATTAGCTGAATTTTGCTTTTATTTTGGAAGAAAGTTGAATTTTGAAAAATTGTTTCAAGTTGCACATATTAAGCTCTAAAACAAAAACCCCAAACCCGAAAGTGTTAAAAAACACTGGATCTATAATGAAGTCAGGTTTTGAAGTCGAGTATTTAGGACAATTTTTTGTTCCATGTACCCCTTGGTGCTTTGTAAGACTCATTTTCATATGGAAAACAGAAGCACAACATTTTCTCCCTGTGAGGCATGCTCATGTGGTATAGCCAATACTCATTATTTCTTTGTAAACCATGTAATTAATATTTGTTTTTTACTTGTTCTGAAACTATGGTCCTGGAATCATGCAATTATGTAAGAACATCAGCTTTCACTAAAACAAAAAATCTGCTTCTAGCCTATGTGTTTGCAGAAGAGGGCCCAAGCCCTAAAACCTAAAAGACATTAAAAAACCAGAAGACAAACAAAAGAGAGACCCAGGCTGCTCGTTTATCTTTCCAAAACATCACAATTTTGCAGGGCCAGGTTTACGCTTTCTGAACACACAGGATTACTAGCATTACTACTCAGTTCATATGCTTTAGCTCAAAGCCATAAATACATGAATATTCCAGCATGCAGTTTCTGCTCAATAATATAAAACTATGTCAACATGTTCCTTTTACCATAGGCTTTACCTGTTCCACACAAGTAATCCCACCTAAGGCAACCAAGATTTAACACTCCAGCTCCTATGTCATGATTTCTTTACAACCTTAATAATTTTTCAAATGGCAGATTTGCAGAGCTCCCTGTTATTTTTTCCCATAAAATATCCCTTGGGGTATTTTCTCATTACTCTAGAAACTCAATAAGAAGCTGTAAACACTACTGGACTACTTCAAGAATGATCTCTTTTCAGTTCTAGGCCTTTATATACTTCGGCAGCCTTGCATTTGATATGTAATCTGGTAAGTAAAAATCATCTTAGAAGATTTGGAGACCTCCACATATGTAGCAGCCTGTTAAGAGGCACTGGACATTTGAGGGAGGGCAACTGGAAGCACAGTAATTATTCCAGGAAAAAAGTGATCTTAATGCAGGATAGAGGTAAACAGCAGGAGAATCCACTGCTGGAAAGTAATAAGATAAACATTACAATAATTTTACAATCCAAAATTAAAATCCTCACAATGTCTTCAGCCACATGAAATCTTATTCCATGACTATTTAGTATCCATAAATGAATGTTGGAAGGAAGCTTATACCAATTCACATAAAGAAGGAGAGACATACCATACTCCACTTGGAGCAGTGCATACACAAAGCTGAGTAAAAGGCCAAAGGTCACTGAAGTGAAATGAGCAAAAGGAAAGAAAGAGGGGGGAAAAATGTACATAGATCTAGTAATGTCACAGCCCTATCATGAAAGACCCATAAAGGGTTTTTTTAGACTTCAGAAGTTAAGCATAGAAGAATGTACAATTTAACAACACGTCTCTCTTTAATCTAGCCACGTCAGCTACCATTAAAAGGGGAACTAGTGTCATACAAGCTTCAGTACATATGGCACAAGCCTAGCTGGAAGCCTGGATATGTAGGTCATAGCTGGAGCTGCTGTTTCACCGCTGCTGGTACCACAAATAGTTCACTTAAATTCAAGTATTTCTCCATTACTGCAAAAATTCCCAAGCTATTAAGTTTGGAATGTTGCTTTCTAAAACCAGGCATCCCACTGTCACAAACCTGTACTGTCTGCATGTATTGTCTGAAACCAAGATGGAGAGCAGCACTTCTCATGCCAAAGCAGCCATCAGAAGTGCAAACAATTTAAAGAGTGCTAGCAGATTTTAATTTCTTTCCAAACTTTACTGCCTGATGAGCAAATGGATGAGTTCTCTCCAACTTACTCTGTGCTAGTTTACTACACAGCATGCATACAGACTATGGTGTAACCCTCAGCAGAAAATCCCAAATCAGCACATCAAACATATATTTGTATTTGATGGACACTTGTGTAAGGCTTCACAGGCACCAAACTATATTGTCTGACCTTGAGAAGTGAGAAAAGTACATTTATCTGGACCATCAGAAAGGCATCCATGAGAAACAATCACTTTCTTAAATATCACAGAGGCAACTATAAAAATAAAGACAGGGAAATATGGAGAGTCTCAGTCTAAGGAAAAGAGTCAGTGTTTAAAAGCTATGGAAGAGGGGAAAAATCAGATAGGTATATGCACTAAATTCTCAACAAGGGAAGAAATAGGAAAATGACATACTCATCATATCAAACAGTAGCAGGTATTTAGGTCAGATACATTATAAAGCACTTTCTGAGACCATATACATCAAATTTAAAAAGTATCTCTCAGAGCACCATCCCAAATGTTCTTAAGAAACATCACACCAAGATGGTGCCCACAAACCACACATAGAAATAGCTAGAAACAGCTCATTCAAGAGTTCTTTTTCAGTCTGGTCTGAATGAGGCAAGACTTCAGTATTACCCACCTCATACTTTGTGCAGTGCCATTCAATGCACCTCAACATACACCTGCAAAACATACAGAGAGCTTTCACATTTGCCCATATAGGAACAATAATACTGCATTACTCTTCTGTCTTAAAATAAGCTTGTACCATCTTCGTCTCATTACATCAGGTGGTTCAGACACTAGTTTTGCTCTCCTAGTACTGGTTTAGATTAACTGAAAAGGAAAAGCCATCCTTCCAATATATATTAGAAATACACAGAACACCTATACATATTGTGTGTATATTCTATCTACATATACCCATATAGGTTTGCCTCAAACAGTTACGTGAAAAAACCCCATCATGCACAAATAAGGTGGTTCCCTGTATTCCTGCTGTGCCCCAGAATACAGAGTCAGCTCTAGCAAGAAATATGATATAATACAGCTGCAGGAGCCAAAGTGTGCTGACAGAGTGATCAGAAAAAGAAGAAATGTGGAATAGGACAGTGAGTACTCAAAGACAGCTGAGCCTTACCACAAACTTGATCTGCTTTCAACTGATGTAAGGAGAGCAGAGCTTTAAACTGCTGATCTGATCAATCATATCTCATCTGCCCAGAGACCAGTTCTAACGTCTCAAAAGTTATTTATATGCCCATTTTGGATTACTAAATCTATCAACTGAACTTACAGTGTCACTATGTCGCATAATACCAATCTTTCACAGTCAGAGGGAAGACAAAATGTACAAAAATGCCTCAAACTCTTTGTAGCTCCCTTCAACAACCTGAAAGAATGTAGCTGATGAATACAGCGAACTTACTGACCTGTTCATATATTTCAATTTATTTGGAATCAAGAATTTGCAAACCAATTATAAACACCAAGGGACACTACTGGGTGAGTGCCATTTTTCTAGTCTTTTTCTTCTGTGAAAATGCTTGTTCTGGTACCTTGCCATCATCAAGTACTGGGCATAAAATGTTGTACTGGTCTGTGATCTAGTAAGGTCTGGTAAACCTTTCTTGCCCAATAATGGATTATGCCTGCTAAAATCCTTACCTTGAGCATGGCACTGCTTTGATTCCAGTTGGCTAGCCTGCCAGAAAGCACTAGTTACAGCTTACTTCAATACATCTCATCAGCCACGAACACAATCACTCTGCAGTCATTCAATCACTCAGACTGTGAAGCTCTTGAGTTATTTTCCAATACAATTGCTCTCAACTATGCTAAACTAATCTGAGATAGACCTTTCAAATTAATTTTGCAGTGAAGACACAAGCTGGATGATAGAACATGATTTCCCCAACTGCATGGTGTGGTTAATGCCAGAGTTGGGAATGATATGTACCACTTTGATTTCTAGCAGTTGTCCCATCCACTAGACAAATCTCTTCCCATTCTTACAGTGAAAGCATATATTGTGGTTTAATACAAGACTGGGCAGTTGACCAAGTAACAGCTTGTTTTTATCAGTTTGGGTTTTTTCTTCTTAAATTTAACAGTTGGGTGATTTTGAAATGTGGCTGCAGATGAATCAACAGCTTAAATGGTTCAGTGAGCAAAATAATTGTATGGATTTTTTTTTTGTCAACATGGGGATTTTAACATATTTGTACTTTGCAGACATAACAAATTAGAGTAAAAGTAATTTCCGTTCTATTTTCATTCCCTTTAACTCTCATTTCTTAACCGTATTTCTGCTGAAAGACTAATACTGAAATTAAGAAGCATAGCTCTACAAAAGTTAGTGGAGCTGTGCTGATTTACATCAGCTTGAGATTCCAGCCCACATATTTTTCTTTAATTAGAAAGGTTCAGAGGCATAAACAGTGCAAACACTGTAAGTGCATGATGTTGCTCTCAAGTTTGAGTTTAGAACTAGACAAAAGAATTCTGAAGTAGAAAAAATGTGTGGATGGCACATTTCAACAAAGACAGAGAAAGTTCTCATGATGTTCCATAACAACTGCAAGGCACAAGCAAAGGACCAAGATTCCATAATGGACTGTGTTTTGTCCATCTAAGGTCATCAGCACAAGTCCAGCCCACCAATTACTGAAGTTACTATTAATATTGTTCGCATTTCAATTAAACTCCTTAATTTTAAAATCAGGCACCTATTTAAGTACTCTGATAAAGCTCCTGTGATCATTTTATATAAAATAAAGTCACTAAGCAAAGACATTCTTGCCTTTGCAGTTTATTTCACTGAAGACAGTTCAAGCTGTAAATAAACAGCAAAACTACACAACTACTAGACCACAGCACTATTTACATATTACATTTTTATGAAATAATTATATTTATATATTATACCAGTGATATATATATCACTGCTAGGCAAAACAAAATTCTACATATTGAGAAACATATGTTGACATTTTAACCATTAATTATACTCAGTGGGACTGGTGCCCTTTCCCAATGGATTCACACCATTAAGGTTAACAGTTTATGCACCTACTATAAAAACAGCACAGACAAAATAAAGCCAAGCTAGTACACAGGCTCTGCTAAATGTTTGAAGCCACCAGGTAATGCTTTCTACACAGCTGATGGGGAAAAGTACTGAGATATCGATGTCAGTCTGGGCTCCCGATTTCAGGTTTTAGTCTAAGCATTGTGGACACTATGCTCTGCTAACTGCATGGTGAACCCATGATAGCCCTGGCCAGAAATGCTCTGAATTACACAGTCACACTCTCTTTAAATGTGACGCCCCACCCAAGACAAATTTCTCATAGAAAGCCACTGGAATATGACCCCTTAAGGAAGCAGGGTAATGCCTGAGTATTAGAGAATTCCAGCCATATCCACTAACATACACTAACAGCAGCCCAAGAAAGGCCTCACCCCTTTTACTCAAGGGATGGTGTGGCAGTTAGGGATGTGACTGCAAGCCTGAAATAAACTCCAATTTTGGTGGAAATATTAGGGCTTAGATACAAGAAGTGTTTCACACTGGAAGAGGCCTGCTCTGGTTTGTGGATGTGACACACCACACTTAAGACTGGACTGTGAATGATAAAATGTAAGGTAATGACAGATTCTGACACATATAGTAATAACTGTAGACCTTAACAAATACCAGTAATACGTAATAATGACAGAAGAGGCTGCAGCCAAGGAAGAGTGATGGAAAACTGTCAAAAGGACTCCTCTGCCACCTCTGTCAAGGGAGAAGAAATTTGGTTGAAAACCTAAAGCAGGCGCAGCTTACAAGAAAAGCAGGATGGTACAGCTGTACCAGCAGGCTGAGGAGGTGGCAGTGGTAGCTGGAAGAAGCTGAGGAGGGGGTGGTAATTGTCTAAAATTAACATGTAAAGAGGGAACACTGTACCCATGAACAACAGACTTGAACAATCACAAGACCAGTAGAACCTTTTCCCAATAAGTGCAGCCACATTAAGGCAGACTAACCTTCCAAATAAAGCACTGGTAAAGGTATTGACAAGCAAGAGTGCTGTAGGAAAATTAGATATAGGATACAGAATAATGTTAATGATTACGGTGAGAAAACAACACAGGTTTTACAAAGTCACAGTTCTCCACACATTTGGAATGCAATCAAATATTTGATTTAAAAAAAAAACCAACAACAACAAAAAAAAAAAAAAAAAAAAAAAAAAAAAAAAAAAAAAAAAAAAAAAAAAAAAAACAAAAAAAAAAAACACTCTCCACCCCACCTGGCATGGCTGTGAGTTAAGGGATACAGACTGCAGGAGGGAAGAGTTCAGAGAAGAGGCAACAAAACCAATTTGTGTGCAGTTGGCTTAAATGTCAGCAGCACTTTAAATAAGCCTTTAAATACTACCATAGTGACATGCTAGAGATACGAAAGTGAGATCACAGGCCTGTATATATTACAAACAACCAAAGTAATAGCCTAATTTTGCAAGCAACTTCCTACAATTCAAATCCAACAAAGCAGAGTTGCTAATCAGTTCACACAAAAGTCATGCCATCATTATAGCATGTTCTCCTTGTTTAGGAAAGCTGAAGTAGTGGATTATCTTCACAGCATTCTTAAAATTCATTATTACATATAGACTATTTGTAAAACATATGTACATAATAGAACTAAACATAATAGTTAATATCATAAGAACAAAAAGAAATCATAGAATATATTACACAGGATTAAGAGATTACTTATAAAGTAATTCCTATGACACTAGAAGGTTTTAAGGAAAAAATGGCATGTAAGAGAAGAATCACAGAATATGCTGAATTGGAAGGGACCCACAAAGATCATCGAGTTCAATTCCTGTCTCTGTACAGGACCATCCCCATGAATCCCACCATGAACCTGAGAGTATCATCCAAAAGCTTCTTGAACTCTGTCAGGCCTGCTGCTGTGACCACTTTCCCGGAGAGCCTATTCCAGTGCCCAACCACCCTCTGAGTGAAAAACCTTTTTCTTGTAGACAACCTAAATCTCCCCTAACTCAACTTCATTCCCTTGGGTCCTGTCACCAAAGCGATTAGTGCCTGCCTGTCTGCTTCCCCGACGAGGAAGTTGTAACTGCAGTGAAGTCTTCCCTCAGTCTCCTCTTCTCCAGGCTGAACAGACCAAATGCCCTCAGCCGCTCCTCATACAGCTTCCCCTCAAGGCCCTTCACCATCTTCGTTGCCCTCCTTTGGACACTCTCCAACAGCTGAATATCTTCCTTATATTGTGATGCCCAAACCTGCACACAATATTCAAGGTGAGGCTGCCCCAGTGCAGAGCACAGCGGGACAATCCCCTCCCTTGACTGGCTGGCGATGCTTTGCCTGATGCCCCCCAGGACACAGTTGGCCCTCCTGGCTGCCAGGGCACTGCTGACTCATATTTAACTTATCAACAATCAGGACCCCCAGGTCCCTTTCCACAGCACTGCTTTCCAGCATCTCATTCCCCAGTCTGTACAAACATCCGGGGTTGATGAAGAAGAAGAAATCAAAGACTTTTTATGAAGACACAAAGAGCTGAGAAAGGGAAGACTGAACCAAGTGCCAAGCGCACAAAGTATAGTGTGAGAAATTACACAAAATATGCACAGTAAGGAATAACTACTAAGAGGCTTCTAAGGAATAACTACTGATGTGCCACTTTTGACTAAACATTCAGGGATGTGCTAATGAGACACGAAGACATCCAGGAAGAAAAGCCTGAAGATCTGAGAAAAGAAAAATGTGTTAGAAGCGGGCACAGATACACATACACATACTTAGAAATTAACCATCAGAGAAGTTATAATCGAAACAGAGCTGAAGATGTTATAAAAAAGAGAAGGCAACAGAAGGAAGAAACATGGATTATGCCAAAAGAAGAATAAAATGGAGGTCAAGGAAACTCTGAGTAAATCCTAAAATATCCAATATAGCCCGACACCACAGAAGACAAGAGAGGAAGAAACAGAGGTAGTCACAATACCATCAGCAGAAACATACAGACAGATCAAGAACTGTCCCAGTGATCTTCCTAAGGACAAGGATACACAAACAAATCACAATTGCTCCACACAGGAGTGAACCTGTGGGAACCACGGATGTTCAAAACATTTCAACCAAAACAGTCAAACTGTAATTCCCACTGAAGAACCCACAAAACTAATATGTAAAGAGCCTGATCAAACACTATCAGTCAGGTATACTGCAGTTCAGAGCAGGTAATCTGCAAGACTGCAATAATTTGTGATAGTGATTTCTAAAACATAGTAAATGAAACTCAGAAGTATTTACTTAAACCCAGTTATTTTCACGGTGGCTTTTCCCTGAAAAATGACTGTACATTTTGTCCCAACTCAACATCATTTTTCTTTAGATTTTAGAATCTTCTTTGTGCCAAAATCTAAATTATTTGTTGGCTGACATTTGAACAGTATTAATTAATAAATTGTAATAGGCTACTATTCTGTCCTCAACTCAGGCAATACCCTGACACATAATCTTGATTAAACCACTTGAATTCAGATCATTCAGATCATCCACTGCCGATCTCACCATTTTGTCAGTCCTGACGACTGGGATGCAAAGAGGTTTTATAACCAAAATTTGGTAAATAATAGTATCTATATTAAATGGCAAGATAAGAAAATACTTCCCTTTTTATAAAACATAAACATGCCAGTAAGAATAAAGAATACAATTTCAAGACATCTACTGAGATGTGGCAGATCTGGATCATTTATATGTTAGTTAGTTGGACTTGCTATTACTTTGATCTTTGTAGAAGCTCAGTTAACAATACCAAATGTGTGCTAGAGTGTTTTTCTATTTCTGATAAATGTGTCTATAACGTGTGATTTCGCTGAAAATATTTCAGACTTTAGAGATACCAAACATAATAGTCTCAAGATTTTGCCTCTTTCTTACATGGAAATTTAGGAAAGGAAAAAAAATACACTCCAATGTGGGTTCGTGCTGTGCAGAGTCCCAAAATAGCCATTGTGATCTCAGAGAGAGCAGTATTAGACAATGCTACATTACACGTTTTGAAGTGTTAAACTCTACAAAGTCTGAGACTATCTAATCCTGTTACCATCTTCCTTTCCACCAGCAAAAAGAATCACAGTATTACAGTGGCAAAAACAATACAGCTTTTTAGAGGGTGAGTTGAAGCAGAACTCTGACTACATTGAGAAAAACATGGAGTTGAATGAACGAGAACCCTCTTCTTCTACTTCCTCGTCTACAAGTAAACCCCCACTTAACTCAATATACTAATACATCTTCCCTCTCCCATTCAACCATATAAACTATATAACCCTCCTGAAGAGTTTCAAATAACTTGCACTCTGGCTTTTACTAAAACATAAAGCAAGCAATATAATGGGTTACCAGAGACATATTAGAAGACTGTGCTGTTCTGAATGACCAGACATAATAGCAACTCCATTCCTAAGAAAGGAAGAACCCAGCATTAAGGGTCAAGTGAATGTTTTTACAGACTATCAAATATCACTTTCAAAGCTCTAATTATTAGAAATCTTGCCATTATGTTTAAGATGAAATAGCCACTAAACGCCACTTTAACTCATTATAAAACTTCAGGGCAGGGTATGTGTGTGTTGTGCAGAAGATATTTAGCGTGTTTGTTCCAGTTCTGTCCCGAAGACACAGTCTAGATGACCCGAAACTTGACTTCTAGCCCTATGTTTCTGTGTCTGGATGTGCAGAATGTCATCTGGATAATTTATTCAAATGCAGGTGCCCCAAATGAAGTCTGAACTATCCAACCTGACCACTTGCTGTCATTTCTCTACCTCTCAGTTTCTCATTTCCAACTTGTCACCCATGCTGACCTCAGCCTCCCACTCTCTTTGCACCAAACTTGCTCTCAGACCTTTTTAAATTGCACTTCTAATCCATAGCCTTCCTGTCTCTCCAGCACTTGTGGGATCTTCTTCCATCTCAGCCACTTTCCTACATTTTATTTTAGACCCTAATCTTCGGAGTCACTTTAAAACATGGGTAAACATACTTTCTCTAAGAAGGGTAGACACTGACACATGCTATACTAAGGCAAACTCTAGGGCTATGCTTCCTGTTGAAAGCTGGGAGAGGGCATTCAGTAGGGATAAATATCCTTCTAGGTATCCTGTTTGGTGTCTTGCAAACTTACAGACCCCTAGAAGTAAAAAAAAAATACAGGAGAGAACAATTTTTCGGGTTACTTTTCATTTTCTGAACTAGAACATATTTGAAAGTGGTTAGGAAGTACAGCTGTAAGAAAGCAATAAAAACTGCATTTGGATTTTGGTTTAGGGCTTTTTATTTCAAGAGATTGTTGGCCAGAGCAAAGGTAAATAACATTTTCCCATAAAATTTTCCTAGTCTTTTCAATATATGTAGCCTTAAATAACTTCTCCTTCTATTCCCACCACCTAAAAGTTCTCAAAACTTTTTGCAACTCTGGTCACAACAGGATACAGAAGGGCTGAGATAAACACCTTTGTCCCCTACAATGAAATGAAGCAATTAACAAGTCAGAAGCATCATTCTTGGCCTTACAAAACTGCAGGACAATAAGGAAAATCTTACTAGCAAAGGAATGAAGATGCAATTTTTCAAAGATGACTGGAGAATTTAGTCCCATTTTGATTCTATCCAAATTATATATCCAAATCCCTTAATCAACTGTGTAAATTTCAGCTAGTTGCAAAGTTCAGCTTTTTCCACGATACTACAGGGAAAAATTCTAAAATTGTAATTTCCATGTGCTCTGTAATACAATGTAATGCAATATACTACACTCTGTGGATTTAACAAAAATTCCACTAAGATGTTTTCAAGTAAAATTACCAACTTAAATATTTCTAACATGCCAATTACCTCAGAATACAATTTCAAATGTCATGTAAAACACAATAAACATCTACAGCTGATAAGCTGCCATACTGATAGTCTAAGAGTTCAGCTCCCAGCACTTAATGTAAAGAATCAGAATCTGTAAAATAAGATCAAGATGAGTCCCATACTGCTTCTACTCTTCTCTTTTGAGAGAATCTGGAATAAAAAATGAAGTGCCAATATGCAGTATATCTGCCAAAGAAAGCATTAACTCACTAGGAGTAAGAATTGCAAAGCTTATGTATTACAGCACCACCTGGTGTGGATTGCCATGGATACAGATTATAAATGGACAAAACCTACCAGGTCATCTAATTTCGTGTCAACCAGTGCAGAATACATGACTATAACATACCTCCAGTACTTTCCATTTTCATTTTAAATTATTTGTTTTGGAAGACATAATTCATATCTGATCAGATTTCTGAGCAATTGCAGTCACACAGTTCAGTTTTAATTAACAAATATGTTGTTTGTAAACGCTGTGACTTCCCACTTCATGATGACTGTCTAGCATGCAAGATAACACACCTCTATCTTCTTAGAAATGTAAGTTTATGAAGTGTTGAAAGCAGAAAAATTTGAAATCTCGATGTGAAAATGTAAAGTAGATTAGCAAAGATCAAGATACAAGGCAGCACAACCCCTCAAATCCTATGAGAGATCTTTCTATCAGGTGATGAAGAGGCATTCTGCTGAGATTACGTAGAGGATTACACAGCACACTTAACTGCATTGTGCTTACCTGTTTACATCCTTAACAAGTCATAAAAGATAAATTAATTATTTCATTATTCTACCAATATTAGGATAGACAACCTTAGCAAAGCATGTCTGGAACACACTAAAATGTCTTAAGTATATGGTACACAGGCATACTATGTACTGCTTTATAAAGTGTTCCACTTCCCTTTAGCTATCTCTGCTAAAAAAGAAAAGTTACTGTATGACACATGTAATCCAAAAAAGCCTTATTTACCTATTCTATTGTCATAAATGAAGAATTGCATGAAATTGAATAGAATGTGAACTGGTATAGTTTAGTGGAAAATCTGCCCCAAAAGCCTCTATTCCATCAACCAAACCATTTTCTTGCCGAAGACAAGAAATAGGTTGGTATGCTCAGCTACATCAATTCTCTTTGTCATGCACAGATTTGAGTGTTTAAGTTTCTTTTCTGTCCCAGGCTCCTGGTAGGGAGGTGCATCTCTGGCTAGGTAGCATGCTAGCATCTGTCTAGTCAAACAAAAGGTCTGAAATTTAATACAGAATATAGAAATCTTATTTAATCTGCAAAATTCTGGTGTCTAATTATTCTGCAAAATGGATTTTCCTGTACACAGTAATCCACTGTCCTCCATTCTGCAAAGGGAAGAGCATTCTTGGCAACAAATAATAATACAATATTCATGAATAAGCAGGTATATCTCACTATAAATACATACAAAAGAAAAGGTGAAAGGGAAGGATGGACACAGCTGCTTTCTACAACCCTCAACAGTATATTATCAACATTCGTGCTCTGTCATTGCCATGAATTTGGACGAAGGCCACGCAACTTGCAGACAGGCCTTTCTTTACAATCAGATGCTTGCTAAGTTTCTAATTACCTCTCAAATTCTGCCAGACACTTTTGGCAATTTTTAAATGGATTTTTTCTAATTGCAATGCCATCACAAAAAGTAATCTGATAAGCTAAATAACTTCCATAAGTTCTGAGCCTGTATGCAAAAAGCTTGTTCACACACATCACCCATTGTCCTGTAACATAATCTCTTGAAAACAGACTGAGCATTAACACTGTCACTCAAGCTGAAACAGCCTACAGGAACCAGTAAATTTCTTTTATTACCATCTTAATTTTGAAGATCTGTTACCCAAAAGACACCACCTGCCAAGTTCTTCAGAAATACAGAGGGGTATGTTTCAAAGAAAGAAAAATCACGAATGTTAGTCACAAATACATACTATGCTCAAGTGGCAATTGAAAATTCATTTTGCTGTGTGCTTATCCCTTTCATTTCTCATTTTATGTGTATATAACTAATTTAAGTTTTCCTTAGGACCAGTCTTTGCTTATTTTTTCAGCTTCTTTTCTCTGAGGTTGGAAGTATGTTTGCCGGAACATCATCAACTGCCAGCAATTAAATTAGGTAAAATAATATCAGGCAATTTTGAAAATAATTTTCAAAGAAACTACTCCCTCTGCAAGAAAATTAAGTGAGCAAGATATCTGTAAATCCTTGTCAGTAAACTGAAAAACCAATTAGGTCTATGCCTTTGATAAAGTAAGCTGACAAGAACCTTTCACCTCTTCTGTAAGATCCAATTTGCCTTGGAAATTTCTGATTTCTCTTTTGATATATAAAGCAAAAAAGAAAATAGAGAAAATGAAAGATCAAGACATTTTCAGCATGTACTAATGAATAATGTATATTATTATTCCAACTACTGTATAAATTTTCTAAATCTAAACTAACAGTTTATCAAAACATCCCTTCAAAGTTACCATAAAAATAATTCAAGTATCCTTTTTTTACTAAAAAGAATACAAACTGCCTGAAAGGTGGTTAAAATTATGATCTCCATTCTACTTATCTATCACCAGAATCTAAACATTTACCTAATAACACCACATACGTGCAAAAATGGGTTTAGAGCAGTCTCACAGTTCTTGGGAACTGCTGAACGTAGGTGTCCAGCTTGCTGTGGTATAATTTTTTGCCTACTGATTTAAACTCGTTTGTATGAAACCTTGGTCACTCTTAGCACACAGGGATCTCGGAAAAAATGTCTTCCAGCTTATCCATCACTACTTTTGGTGTCAGAAGGAAGAAAGCAAGCCATTTAGGTTCTTAATGGAATTACACTCTTCATTTGTGGGCAGTCCTGCTTCAGGAAGGCTGAAATTTTTAAATCAAAAAGAAAAAAAAGCTCAACTGAGATTGGTCAGATGTCCAAGAATCTGAACATCTGCAGTTCTCAAAAGGAAGGGGAAGAGTGCGCATTTTCTCAGTTACTCTTCAATTTCATTTCAGTGTGTTTTCCCACTTCCTGAGAACCAAGTCAATAAACTAAAAAGAAGACAAAATATCAAACAGTGATAAACTTTCACACATTGGACAAGATTTTTTTTTTTTTTACAGTCAAGTTTCTAAATGCTAACTACTATTCTTCCAAAGAAAAGAAACTGGTGTGGTTTCTTTTAAAGGTTCCCTTTGATAGGAGTTCATTTTTTTAGTGCTCTCCCACTGTTCAAATCAGAAATGCAATATTGTTTGTCCTCTGAATATTTCATATTGAATTAGCAAACATATGCAAAAATCAATGAGGTGATATCCCAGCATAAGTTTCTATCACAGTGAATGCTTTTTTCCCTTTTTCATTTAGTTTTTATAGATTTGTACATTTCAGAGCCAGAAATGACCTTTCTGATCAAGTATCTTAATTTTCTATTTAACCTACTGCAGGATAGGTTATGCCAAGATACCCGAAATAATCATTTGTTTATTAATCCACTGGGGATTTAAAGACAATACATTATGTTGCTAAGTAATCTATTTTGAAGCTGGATTATGCTCATTATTAAAACATTCATTTGCTTTTTACTGTGAAATTATCATAGACTTGATGATGATTTTCATTTCCTGCCAGATGAAAGTGCCAGTTTTTCAAAGACTTCAGGACAATTATACTCTTTTATATCAGGTAAGGATCTCATATCCCAGGGTATAGTTCTGCATCATTATTGCTTAAGACATGATGAGATATAAAACTGTAAAATTTTCAACAACTTATCAAATAAATTATTTCAAATTTCTGGTAAGCATATGGGCAGTGAGGTATTCATTTCTGTAAGAAGAAAAAAGATGTTGGGCTATTTTGGTCAGGTATGGCTATTCCTGTGTCCCTGATTCACAGATACAAGCTTATCTCCATAAATGTTTATAAAAAGCAGGTGCTGTTCCTGACAGGGGCTCTCGGTGGCTAGTGTAGTATATCTACATATTACAGACCCAAAGAGGATTACATTTTAGTGCTAAAAAATGTTATTACACTTGAATAACTTAGATGCTGACCCATTCTTAAACATCACTGTACAAACATAAAAGAATTACCAAATGCAGTAAATTAATTCACTTCTTATTTAGGCAAAATAACAGTTACCCAGGTCTTATATACATGATGCAGGTATTTTATCTCATTCTTCCTCATTGTTTCAGAAGGGAAATTGTCAGGCTTATATACCCACACCAGTGGGCACAAAGTGATGACAAGCTATTCCTTGGTATTCTACTCAGAGGGAAATGCCTGCTGCAACCTGTTCCGTGAAAGCAGCATCCCACACCACATCTTTTCAGAACACCCTGAAAACCTCAACTGTACAACTGTTTCTGATTTGCAGTTCAGATATGGAGAGTAACCACAGTGAAATGGTTGCAGTGAAAAGACTGGAGAGAGTCCGTGGCTTGCAGTTTGCTGTGACAGGAATGGTTGCTGCCTTCCATATGATTCCAGAAGGATGGTGAGATATTGAACCTCTCAATGACGCTGAACACCACTCAAGTGTCACAATTGTGAAAACAACTCATATTGCAGTGAACCTATACCGTGAAAAATGGAGAAAACAGATGAATCCAAAGAACTTCTATGTATACTCAGAGTCATCTCAGGCTGGTGTGATATTGGGCATTTTAAAAGATCTTTTTAATAAAATGCCACATTCTGCCATCAAACACATACACATAAATAATTTTATCAGGGAAAATATAAGCTACATTACACAGCATAAACTTTCAATATTGAGAACAAGAGCATTTAAAAGTGATGATTTCAATGTCAAGAGAAAAAAATATATCTGAATTAGCTTATAGTAACTAATTACTAATCAATTATTAATATGCATACAAATCAAAAACATACACATACAACAGGTGACTGTTGTGTTTACATGTTTTAGCTTTTTTCCATATCTGAAAATAACAGTTTGGAAGTTGCAAGCATGAATGGTAATAGACCCAGGAGTACAGGAGGAACATATACTGGGAATAGGTTCCTGGGAATATATAATACTGGGAATGAAAGGAAGAATAAAATTTAGAGATAACAGGGAAATGACCAGATTCAGCAACTCAGCAGTCTTATCTACATTAGTAGAGGGATAAAAAGAGAGTGAAAAACTGGGACAGTAGAGGAAAAAAGAACCACAGGTTTGCTGAAAGACAGGCCTTCCCAAATACATTTGTTGGCATGATTACTCCCTCCCATTTCTTATTGTTATAATGTTATAATAATAATGTTAAAAAAGATGTGGTGTTTGGCTACAAGACATATGAGATAAAGCCACAAGCTGTCTCTCTCTGGAAGGTGAAAGCCTGAGTGAACACAAGCAAAGTTTCCAATACTTCTTGAGAAGAGATAACTTGGTTTTGATGACAGTTAGGAAACAACTCAATAAGAAAGATATGAGGGTCACTGTCATGAAGATGACAGTGAAATAGTAAAGGGAAAAAAGAATATCAATTACAGACACCTGAGGGATCCCAAAGAATGACAGCAGTAACAAATTACTGTAGAAAAAAAATGGAAATAATAGTACTTCAAAACAAAGAAAAATATCATTTACATGTTGGGAGAAGGTCCTTTAAATAAGCGCATTTAGAAGAGGAACAGGTGCAGAGATCCTGCTCTTCTCATGCATCAACACTCTTTCCAGTCTCTTCAACTAGATGGCTAGATGTATAGGAATTCTCCTCAAATAATTCCAGAGTGTTCAGTGAGAACTAGGCACTACTGTGAAGAGACCAAACTGAGAAGTACTTACAGGCTAGAGGGAGCAACACGTAAGCTTGAGCAGCTATTAGAACACCTGAACTAGATAGTCATGGATTTAAACAAGAGTTAAGCTTTTTAGTGATAGTTGAGCGTACCTACAGTACTGGAGTCTGGGTTATTCTAGAGACTAAAAATACCTCTAATTACAAAGAGAACATGTATCAAATAGACCAGTATGACTTCTTATCATTGCAGTACCAGCATTCTACTAACAATAAAAATCAAGCTGTTTCCTTGAACAAAATGCTTATGCACTTCAGTTACTACATACAACCAAAGAATGAGAGCCACGGTGTGGCCAACAGTGGTAAAGCTAGTAATAAGACAACAAAATAAATCTGTAATGTTCCTTATTTACAAGGTGAGTTTCATCTTACAGCCCCAACAACACCTCCACCATTGTCCCAAGTTTTAAGTCATGAAATAAAAATCCACACTAAACCCTGGCTGAATGTAGCCAAATGGAGCCTTAATGCAATATAAAACAGATCCAGTTTCATAGACAATGAACTCCAACTTCTAACAGGCAGGAAAGAAACAACTGCAGACAGATCCCATCTAACGCTGAAGGCACTGTACATAATTGTAACCCCTAGACATGTGAATTGCAGCAAAAATTCTGTGTCAGCTTTAATTTTTTGGTTCCAATGGCTTTGGTACACTAGGTGCCAAGGAATGTTTGATTAATGAAACTGAGCAGATTTCAAAAATTCTGCTTGGATGGAGAAATCCTTGTCTACTGCAATATAAAACCCAACATTTTACACATAATCTGGCCAACAAAAGGAAGGAAACCAAGTGGTTTTCAGACACAGTCTCTGAAATGTGCTGTCATTCCCTAGAAGACAAATGTTATATGCAGTATAGCAACCTACAGCAGAATGAAGAGTTGTATTCAACCGACTTTTTTACAACCTATATAGTATGTTGAGCTGAATCAACAGAAGAAACTAACAATCCAATGGTAGTTTTCAGTGATAACAAATAGACACCTGTGTATAACTTTCAATGCTTGCATTTCTTTATTGCACTGTTTCAACAAAGCACTAAACACATAACAGTAGCTTAAATAATATCTATAAACTTTTCTGAAATGGGGCCTAAAGCAGTTTCTATGTGTAGAGAAGGCCCATATCTAGAATGAAGAGACAATTATATAGTAGGCTACTTGCCAGACCAACATGATTCTAAGCTCATTTTCAAAAGGGCAACAATGGCCTCAACTAAATCACACCCCTGCCTGTAACACATTTACAAACTTTTTGCTGGTTAATATTCAGAGTTCCTTCATATTGTCATGGAGATATTTCAAATGGAAAATCTTGATGCCCGTGTCATCAGAAAGAAATTATCTGCAAGACTGATGATTTTTTTTAATGCAGCACAGAAAGTAATTTGTTGGTATTAATTATGCTTTTAAAAATTGCTAATTTCTGCAAGAAAAGAACAACCTTTCAAAGCTCTAGATACTAGAGAAAATAGTGTTTGCAGACTCTATTCACTAGATAGAAAAAACCCAGAAAATAAAATATCACAGTAATGACTGATGCAGAATCAGCTCTATTCTGTCTGTAGGTACTTGGTCACTTGTACACCTGCATTATTGTGTTTATCAGAGCTGCTGAAAGAATGTTTAACCTTAAAAAATACATCTCAAGTAAGGAACAGTTCATATTTGAAATAACCATCATTAAGGTAGGAATCAGAGGCTCATGATTGCCATCCTGGCCTGCACCTGTATGTTCAGATTTCAAAACACAGTATTTATTAGATCTACACTCATCATTAGATCTTCTATATAGCTGAAGTCATTCTATTGTTTTCAATGCCTCTGGATTTACACCTCAGAGCAGAAAGTGTCCCTCAGTCCTTGACTTATCTGGGTCAGGGAGGGAGATATTATCCTGTCAGAGGAAAAATCACATATAGGCTTAGATTTCTTTGGAAGTCCCAGAACCAGAAAAACACTTTTGAGGACATGTTATGGGCATTTCAGTATTGCACAACACAGGGCTGTGCAGGCCTGGGGAGCAGATTAGCCTTCCTAGGTGGTGCTGCAGCAATGCTGATACTCTGCATATAATTACAAAAAAAAAAAAAGTCTCAAGTGTTGGCAAAACTGGAGGAAGAAGTTCCCATCTTGTAAGTGCCACGCCACACAATTTTTCCCACTTTTTTTCTGCCAAGCATCCAAACTTGCATGAACTTCTATTCTGAGACACCTTCAAACAAGGAGTTCTTTACCTAGACACTTTACTTGAGCTGCTTTACAGCACAACAGAGGTACCAGTAAATGGGATAACAAGTCATAAACAAGAGGTCAAAGATTAGGTCTTCTTAAGTCAGTTTTATCACTATAGTCAGCATCTCGCAGAAGGAGCTTTAAGATTTCACATACTTCAAGACAATTCCTACCCAGCTCCACTGCACCAGAAGTAGCAGCTTAGGCACCACTACTCTTGCCTAAGACTAGGTTCTGACAGAGTGCCTGTACTGGCATATGGGAAGTTGTATAAATGCCTTTACTCACCCTTACAGACACAAATGCTATTAAAAAAAAAAGAGGGTCTGCTATAGATGAGGTTTAGATGGATTTTCTTCTCTCATTCAGTTATGTCATATGTAATGAGTGTGGGACATAATTGTGTAATGAATGTGTGATATCCATGCATGTGTATGCAACTAATGCGCATTTCAGTCATTGGGTGTATAAAGCATCTTGCACTCTATTTTCTTATTCTGTAAGCATCTCTTCTGTATATATATGACCAGAAAGCACAATATGAACAGAATCAAAATACCCCCTTTATAAACTGAAAAAATTACGTTGAGAAAAAAATTTCAGCTAGATGCTTTCCCACTGTTAAGATAGCACATCTAGTAATCTGTAGTAGTAACAAACAGCAGGCATTATCTTCCTTACAGTACAGCAGGCACCCTGTTTCAAGAGACATTTGGAAAATGGTTCACAATTACAATGCTTTTTAGATCAAAATGTACTCCGCAATTTCCTCTCTTTTACCATGTGTTCACAGATGACTCAATTTTCTGACAAATACTTCTTTAATACTTTTGCTTAATAGAAAAATCAGTGAGAAAAACAGAAAAATACTGATGGGTGATCCCTATCAAGGGTAAGGTGCATACTCTTTCAACTTTTTTCTTTGCTTTCTGCAAGCCCCAAATGTTTGATTTATTGTCTGCTGACAAGTTCTGCAGATACTACATGACCTGTACAGGGACTTTGTGAGAGCCTGGGGGGAATAGTTGGTATGAGATTGATAGTTCATGCAAGACAAAACCTCCAGCTTTGGCTGTAAACTCAGAAGAAATGAAGTGGTGACATGACATTCATTCCTTAGGAATAAAAGCACTGCTCTGTGCTAATCTTCCGCATAATCCTACATATGCATGGAACACACAATAGTTATAAGATAGATTTTGTTTCTCCTTATACACACGGTCTTTCGTTTCAATGGTATTGTTTCACGGTTTGGGAAGGTGCATCCCTCTCCCACATAACATAACATAACATAACATCAGTTCAAAAATAAGAAACCGAATTTTCTCTGAGATCTCTGTTTAAGAACATTCACATTTTCTACCTTCAGCAGAGCCTGTTAACAACATGCTTAAAAGCTCTCCTGAATTAAGGCCGTAATTTAATTATCTATTGCATGAGATCAAGCTGGCAGCTTATTTTAAACTATTTCCCTAAAACATCCACAGATGTAGATTTATCTAATTAAGCTCTTTTAGATCATTTAATGAGGTTGCAAAAATGTACTAATAGTAATTCGTCACTGGGAACCTTGTGCTGTTGGACTTATGGTTACTAAGCCTGCCTGCCTAGTAGAACAAGAAGACAGGAAAATACATATTTGTGAAAAAAGTAGCACCTATTAAACATGTTACTTAAGAGCAATTTTGCTTTAATATCTAGAGCAAGCAAAAACAGAGTAGGATGCAGTATACTATACAAGTTTTATTTGTATTCACTTGGGATGATCTCTATTACCCACTAGCAGATACAAACACCGGAAACACTAACAAGGTGTTCACACAAGTCCTATTCTGCTCCTGGTTACATCATTCACCACATATGCACACATCAGTGACAGCAGCCATGTGACATGTAACACAGGATCTCCCATAGGGCAAATTAGCCCTATGCAATTTTAGATAATTACGCCAGATAAACACAGAATACCAGGTTGCAAGTGGACCTGAAGGATGATCTGGTCCAAAGTTCCTTGGCAAAACTGTGGTCTAGATACGATGTCCAGACAAATGTTAAAAGTGTTGAATATTTGGGAATTCATCACTTCCCTGGAGAGATTATTGCTATTGTTCTCATTGTGAAATATTTTCCTTTTGAGCCCAATCAGAATCTCCCCAGGAGTAACTTGTACTCATTACCCCTCATCTTTTCCACATGACTCCTTGTAAAAAGGAACTCTCCACCTTCTTTGCAGCCACCCTTTAAATACCAGAACATGATGACAAGGTCTTCTCTAAACCTTCTTTCCTCAAGGCTGCACAAAAACAGTTCTCTCAGCCTTTCTTCATATGACAGGCTTCCCAGACCCTGGACAGTCTTTGTGGCCCTTCTCTGGACACTCTCTGGCCTCTGAACAGCCTTGTCTGCATAGTGGAGACCAAAACCAAACACAGGTATTCCAGGTGTTACCTGAAAAGTGCTGGGAAGAGCAGGATAATGATTTCTTTATCTCTGCTGGTGATGCCCTTGTTGATGAAAACCTGCTTCCTGTTTGCTTTCCTTTCCACAGCAGTGAGTGCACTGGTCACTCATACTGAACTTGTCCACCAGGATCCCCAGGTCCCTTTCCACAGGGGGGAATACCCCCCATAGGTTGGGTAGATCCCAACCTATGCTGCACTCTGGGAATACATCTCCCAGGTGCAAGACTCTACACTCCTTGTAGGGCTTCCTAAAGTTCTTTTTAGCCCATTCTTCCAGCCGACCCAGGTCATCCTGCACAGTGGTTCTCTCTTCTGAAGTATCCACTTGCCCACTCAATTTTGTATCATCAGTGACCTTCACCAGGGTACTCGTGATCTCATCTCCCAGATCACTTATGAAGATATTAAAGTGTTGTGTCCAATACCCCTAAGGGACCCCACCTCTGACAGGCTGCTGGTTTGAAAAGGAGCTACTGACCACCCCAGTCTGTGTGCTCCCTCTCTGCCAGTTCCCCACCCACCACACAGACCACTTCTCTAGACCCTAATGCCTCAGGTTCCCTAAGAGAAGGCTGTGGGAAACCATATCAAGAAACCTTGAAGAAATCCAGGTAGACAATGGGGTAAGCCCAGTGCTTACCCCACATCAACCAAGAGGGTTAGTTGGTCATAGAACATGATCAAATTCGTCACGCACAATTTGCCCGTGGTGAATCCATGCTGTCTATTCCTAATCACGTCCTACATCTGACCTGGGATGCCTCCTTCATTCCATAACTTTCCCAGGGTCTGAAGTAAGACTGATGTGTCTAATTCCCTAGATCCTCCTTTAAGCCCTTCTTGTAGATGGGGGTGACATTAGTCTTCTTCCAGTTTTCTGGGATGTCCCCTGATCTCCACAACTTCTCAAAGATTATGGAGAGTGGCCTCACAATGACATCAGCCAGCACTCATGACGTCCTCAGGCAGATACTGTCAGGGCCCATCAATTTATAGGGGTCAAGCAACATGGCTTGCTCTTGCAATGTTGTCTCTCAGAGTTCAAAATTCAGAGTTCTTTCCCAAAGAAATCTATATTTAACAAGTCCTTCAGGGCATGCAATTTACATACAAATGTCCAGAATCATAAAAACATGCTGACCACTGAGTGCCTGAAAAGGACAGGCTGGGCTGCTGTTCCAAAGGTAACAGGACATAATGTAAATGCTCTGCTATAGCAGAGGAACATGGCTATAAGCACCATTCTTGAGTCTGTCTACTCAGATACTGTATGTTTCCATTTATTACTTTATTGGTTTGGCTGGTCAGACAAATTTCAACTTCCTGTGCTACAGTGCACCCATCTGACTGATATGAGGCAGATTTGCTTTTCACAGAGGGGAGAATACAGAACACAGTAAGACTACAAAGACAGGAAACAAAATATTTCAGCTTTGATGTCCAACAAACATGCATACCTCACTACAGGAAAAAAAATGTGTGTATTTTAGTCAAATACACTCAATCAGAACATACATACTACCGAACAGACAACAACCATGTCAGTATTCATACACAGATCTAGGAGGTGATGGACATTCCTCAAAGAGGGACAAGGTAAGTAAGTGAACACGAGGGGGAGCTATAAGTGTAGAGGGAGAGAATCACAAACGGCACCACTTCATTCCTTGGGGTAGATCAATTTCCTTAAATTTCCATTAAATATACTCAGTTCAACTCCTTTAGCTAAAAGGAGATCCACACTACAATAAGTGTCCCGAGTTTATTACAGTTGCTTTCATTTTTTGGATGGAAGAAGAATTGCTATGTATTCCCAAAAATTACGAAGTCGAATTACTAACTCAGCTACTCAGTTGTAAGATACTCAGCAACTGAAACCAGTAAGCAGTGAGACATGCAGAAAGCCTGCAGTCCATACACATCAGTGGCACTCTACACAGGAGCTAGTGATAATGTACAATGAAGATATAATGACTGGGAATTGTTTAAATAAATAAATCAAAAATATATAGTATAAAGAATATATACAATGCTTCCAACTGACAGATCATGTGTGTGTGCTCAGAAGAAGAACAAGAAATCAATAAAAAAGGCACTCAGAGGTACACTGTAGAAGGTAACACCCAGTAAGATGATGTACGATACAGTGTCTAAGGAGCAGTCTCAGTTTCTGTACACTTGAGCCTTCTGAAGAACTGAATCCTTAGTGCAGGTTTCAGTCATGAGTGAAGAGCACTGAGCTTCTGCCTGGGGCAGTGAGCAACAGCAGCACTGGTGACTGGGCTGCCTGACTAAAGCAACCTGCATGACAAATTTGGCAATGAACAGCATCGGAGGAGTGAGTCAGCAATGCCTACTTGGTGAGAAAAGTAGATTTGGAGCAATCTATATTTACAATACTTAGAAGATGACTTGCCATCCTGGAAGTGAAAGGAGAGAACAAGAGTCCTAAAACATCTCTAGTGTCCCATATGAGAGGCAAACCCTGGCAGAAAAAATAGCTGCCATTTTGAAATCACACTCTCTGTATGCAGATGGTGACAGTAAGCACAGTATCCTAATTTTTTACTTTCTGAACTTCTTTACTGTAATCAATAATGTAATCAATAAGAAATGAATAACAGAATTTCCAGTTCTGATACACCTCTTGTCACTTCTCTATGAGAGACTAGTGATGGCTGCAGCAATACAAATGAGACAAAATGTCATTCGAAGTCATACATACACAAGCTCTTCTTCTCTTCAAGAAAGCAATTCACAAAAGCCTAAGGCAAATCAAAGCAAAATGAAAAGTCACAGGCAAAATGTAAAGAAATACAATGTAATACCAAATTAAGAAAGAAATTGGTCACATTTCTTTCTACCATCTTAGCTGGGCCTTTACCAAAATGTACTTAGAACTGTGACTGCACACTGAATTGCACTCACATAACACTGACTATGAAGGATGCTTGTTTTAGAACAGAAAAGTAAGACACACCAAATTCATCTGACTATCAGTGTGCAAGGTTGCTTGTCTCCACTGAGGGTAAACATGGTCTACATGACTAATAATCTCAATTTTAAATGGCTAAGGTCACATGGAAGTTACTCTCATCATAAACAACCGATCTAATATGCATTACAGGGAACCAAACTTTTAATGATATATACTCACTACTGTCTAAAGAGCCAAATATTCCACAGTTAAAAAAAAGCCAGACCAACAACACTGTCATCCACTGGGTTTTTTTGAATCAGTGAATATTATCTAAAATCAGCAGCTAAAATAGCTATAGCATAAGATACGGTATGTCAATAGAAAGGTCAGTAATTTTGTCATTAAGCATGTTCAGGAAGGAGTTATTTCAAATGCAGCGTTCAATTTGAGAAACAATTTAAATGTATCTTGGGTATATCATCAGTGTCAAGTATTCTGTGGTTACGACTGTCTTTCTGTTTGTAGTATTCTGCAGTTCCCATTAGTGTGGCAAAGCATTTCTGTCTAATCCACGAAACTTCATTGTACTCTTGTGAGACAGTATTTTTAGTGAAACTCCATAAACGAGGCCTGCAACATGGAGGATTAGATCAGAACCACCAAATTTAGGGATAAAACAGGATTAATAAGGAACCTGAGTAAATAAATGATCCAGAAAGTTTGTATTAGCAGTTCTCTATCCCTAGAGGAAGCAGGAATTCAGCACGTCCCTATTTATCTTGCAGGTTTCCCTAGGCAATTTTGCCTATGCAAAGCTACTACCTTCATGCTGGGAAAGAGACAACTGACTTTTACCTGAGCAACACTCTTCTCTAATAACAGGGCAAAACAGCACTGAAATCTGCCAAAGCCTCTGGAGAGACTAGATTGATTAGGAGTGCTCCAAGTACTCCTTCCACGTCTCAGTAAGGCTGAATTCAGCACAAGCCACTGTTACTAGGGCCATTTTCATTTAAAAAGTTAAACCTAAATCCTTCCATTTTCAGACTAGCGTACTCACATCTCACTGGTCAGTAATTAAAGGGAATATCACCTCTCCTTAAAAAAAAAAAACAAACCAAAAAAACCAACAAAAGATAGAGATTGTAACTGTCTCAACTACAGACCTAAAATTGATTCAAACAGTGTAACAGTTTTGCATCTTTGCACCTTCAACAGTCAGTCAGTCCAAAAGGAGTGAGAAGGTGTTGCTAAGGCAAAACAGCTTCACAGTTCCCAACCTGCTCCACAAGAACTGCCACCTTTTGAACGTGAGTCTTCTCCTACAGCGAGAGACTTTTGGTCTCTGCTGCTTCACTGTCCCTGAACAGTTCTTTGTGCTCACTATGTAAGATGCTGTAGTGAGGGAGACTCATCTGGTCCTACCTGAGGCACTTGTTAAAAGCTCATTTTGTGTTCAGAAGTCCTCGCCAACTTCACTGGATGAGCCACAAGTACGATTTGGTGTTAGAGACCTAAATCATTTCAGAGAGAAAACACAGTTCTTCTAAAACATGGCAGAAAGTTTTATTTAGCTTTTCCCCTACTGCTGAAGTGCCAGGATGTCCAGGTACCTGTGGGTGCACTTAGTGAGACTGCCAAAGATATCTAACTTTGGCTGAGATCCAGAGAATTGAAAACATTTACTCCAAAGATTTCACAGAGAATTTGTTTATATCTAAGTACTGAGGCTTTTAAAATGCCACTCTGCACCCCATTTCCTCCTCCTGTTGAAGGGCATTTTCCTTACTGACATTTATGAGAATGGAATCAAATAGTTTTCAGTAATATATCCAGTTATTTCACTGTCAGAGAAACAATTTCTATAGACAGGGATACAACTCACACTACAAGAACATTTTGCTTTACATTACACTTCTAGTATGAGTTTTATAGCTTTGGAAGTACAGAAATAGGTAAAGAAATTAATCTTTAAGGGGGACACAGTACTTTCAGACCACACAGAACACTTGCTAGTGTCATCTGGCACACTTCCATAGGCCAAGGACAACAAACAGCCTCAAGTACAGAGATTTACAGTTTCTGTTCTAACACCCAAAGTCATCCCCATAAAATTATGGTACTTCTGTGCACTAGACAGCACAGTTTAAGATTGCCTGGAAGTTTTCATCATCTGAGAGGGAAACACAAAGTAGCAATGGCTACTTTACTTTCCACAAAACAAATTAGTTACACTGTGATCTTTTTCAGATGTACAGCACATGAATTTTACATTGGTTGTAGAAATCCACAGAAATGCAGTTTAGCATTTCCCATCTGTATCAATTTAAATACTCTTCTTGAACAGCAATTATAATAGTTTTGAAATGTCCTTTGTCTTGGTTCCCTACCTTCCTCCTTCTTACCTACATACTCTATAATAGTTTTGATGCCACAGGGATATTTCAATACTTCAACAATGAAATTGAACATGTAAACGTTTTGACTATGCAATCGGTTGAGAAAGTAAAAACACCTGACAGTAACTGTGTGATTTTGTATGATATAGTATCAGAACAGAGTTTCTCCTTTTAAAATTATGAATAAGCTTCACAGACTACTAGTCCAGTTGTGAAAGAAAAATTTTCACAAAAAAAATATGACAACACTTTAAATTTCTTCTCTTTTATAAGGTGCACTGGTAACATGAATTAAGAATAATGTCCAAGAATGCCAAAATCAAGGATATTTCTCTCAGTGGAATTAAGATTTTAATACTTTGCCTTTGAACTGAATTA
This sequence comes from Pachyramphus minor, assembly GCA_013397135.1. Lineage (NCBI taxonomy): Eukaryota > Metazoa > Chordata > Aves > Passeriformes > Tyrannidae > Pachyramphus > Pachyramphus minor. The sequence continues at coordinate 29,324 of VYXB01010655.1, forward strand.
CACAGTATTCTTTAAATCCAAGAGCACAAAATTCCAGACTTCCGTAAATAACCTGGAGCTTGCTAGCACAAATCTGCCAAGTAACAAATCCCTTCATCTCTCCAAAGGCTGCATTTTTAAAGGTCATTAGATGGTCAGCTCACACACTAGATTTACAGACCATGCAAATACAATAGACAAAAGACATACAAAATCTTAACTCCCCATTTCAAGTAGCAGTGCTCCCTTAAGAGTGTAAATCAGAGAACCTGCATGCAGGTAATATTTGCAAATAACAATGGCAACATCCTAGCTTCCACCAGATGAAGCAGTCCAGTGCTGCATTTGTTGTGTTTGGAGAAGTCCTACTGATCTAAACAGTGGCTTAGGAAGGGCCAGTGGGGCCACAACACTAAAATACTACTTTGAAGGAAAAGGAAACAACAAAAACACCAAAAAAAAGAAAACACCAAACCAAAAAAAAACAAACACCACCCCAAAAACTTTGATTCCTGCATGAGTCTAAGTCCCTATTTCGTCTGAACACAGGCTGAAACATGAATGATCCTTTCTGATGAAGGTATTGGAAATGTCTCATTTCAAAACAAGCTCAGCAACTTCAGGTCAATTACATGTTCAATGTTAAAGTTCTGCACAAATGTACTAAATCAGAATTATTTGCTCAAGTGAAATCATGAATTAGATCCAATTTGAGTATACTTAAAAATGTGCCCTTCAAACTGAAATGAACACACTGTAGTATGGAGTGTTGTAACTTCCAGTTCTAGACAGCTTTTCCTGAGGCAGAAATATTCCCCTCCAGGTACTGCCGTTTGTGTGCTGGTACCTCAACTGCAAAATTCCATTCCACAGTTTCTGTTTCCAAAAAGTGGACCAAAAAAATGTCAATTAAATGAAAAATCAATCCAAACGCCAAAAGTAAATAAATACAAACCTCTAAATCTAGCCATATATTTAGACTAACTGAGAGACTGGACTATTTCTGTAATACAGAAACCATGTTTGTGTGGGTCATTCCCTCCAGCCTGTCCTCAATGCTATGTGGGAGGTTTACACTAATCAGCTTTTTCTGAAGTTTAAAACTGTAGCATCACATCAATAACTGTTACACAACATCAAGAAATATGAGCTGTGCTGATTTATGAAAGCCAACCTGGTCTTATTTTCAAGCATCTGAATTAGCAGATTTTTTTTTCCCCATAAAATTATTTAACATCATAAAGTTAAATATTTTAGTTAAGAACTAATAAATAGAGTGATGCATGATGTTCTAAAAAGCCAGAGATACTTTACAGCAAGTATAAACTTACCAGCAATTAATATCTTACAACAGTATGATTTTTCTCACAAGTTTAATTATGTGTTTCTAACTTCATATACTGGATAGTGGACATTTTCCCAGAAGGGAGAAAAATCACACTACTTTCCTGAGTTTATTTCAAAGAAAATCAAATTATCTGAATTATTTTCTCTGAAACATAGACCATCCAGCTCAATAGCCAGTAAAGCCAAATTTCTATTCCCGTTTTTTGTTATTTTGCAGTGGTAAAGCTCCCTGGCACTCATAGCAGAATATGAAGGAATCCCCGTGACATTTAAGCCTTTTACGTTTTTTGAAAATCTTTCAGCTAACAGAATTTTTCGCTAAAGAAAAGAGGGGGGGAAAAAATCCCAAAAGAGATAGAGAAAATAACATCAAACACATATCCAGTCAAAGCACACATGTATTCACATATCAGACTTCAGGAAGAATCAAAACACAGTGTAACTCTTGTTAATCTCATAATTGCAAGAGGCTTTTATCCATGGCTGTTAAATAATACGATCCAAACTGCCTCTCCAAGATTAAGTGTATAAAATCACTATGCAACTAAAATACCAAGTCACGAAGAGTATGCTACACCACTTACATAGAGAAGAGAAAGATTACTATTGTTTCCAAAAAACTCAAATGCATTTACTAGAAGAATATAAACACACTCATTGGGAACATAATGACTGTAGCACTTCAAGTTTTTACTCCTGTAAATGTCTAATCTGATTATACTACTTGAAAACAAGCAATCCATTTCTTTTTCCCATCTTAAAGATAAATTTTACAGGTAGAAAAGGAGGAAAGGTATTTTTGCAGAGGGGAAAAGAAGAGATAATCAGAGCAATGAACTGAACAATCCGAGGGTAAGAAACAGGTGGCTCACTGACAAGCTACACTATATTTACACTCCAAATCAGAATTCATACTGTGGCATCCAAGCAGCTGCAAATCTACCACTGGGAAAGCCAAGATCATCTTCATTTTCTATGGAGAACAAGGCTTTTCCCATTCAGAACCCAATCTAACTGAGTAATATTTGCAGAAGGGATAAAGGGATCAAGGTTCCCCACTAGTGTTCAATTATACTTTTGCTCCCTGGTGGGAGGGGGGGGAATTCCTTCACTCGCTTTTCTGGAGTGAAGGAATATAGGGTAAAATCGCAAAGGGTAGTCACTGCTGCAGGCACAGCTAGAATTGAGAATTTCCTGGTTCCCATGACACAGTGAAACACTGGACCTCGACCTCTTGTAGTAAAGATTGGTGTACGAGATTATTATGCAGCCCTGTACATTTCATGTCAAGACACAGAACTACTGAACACAAGCTTCGGTTACTAGACTAAAACTGCCATTAAAACAACAGACAAACATATCTGTAACTTACAAAAAGAGATGCAATATTTTATTGTAAAGAACTCCAAACAAGATGAGCAGGGAAGTCTCTCCACTTAGTACAGTGACTAAACTTAGGGTTTTTTATACCAAACAGATGATAATCTGTCTTTTTACAATAATGCTCAAGATGTCAGTTTGTGATCATGTCTGTAGGCACTCCAGAATCAAGGGATATCATCCCCTACTACAGCCTGATCAGAGTGAGACGTCACAGGTCTTAGCACAGACAGGCACACAGACAACATTGTCCAACACAGCCATTTTCCATGCCACACTTTGGATACAGGAGGTTCTCATCTCTTCCACAAGTTATCACATGTACTGCCTCTCACAACTGAAAACCCTTTGGAGGACTGAATTGACCCACACACCACAGCTGACCCCATGTCAGAAAGCATCTGGCAGAGGTGCAATCTCTCTTCCTCAGAGCTGCACTGCAGAGCTTAATTCAGACTCCAGTCTGGAGCCAGCAACATGGCAGGACCAAGATATTTGAAATTGGTCACTGGATAGAAGGAAAGAACTTCAGTTGTGAAGATTACGATTTTATTCATAAGAAGCATACAGTATATGCATCACTATTCCCATCCCATTTGCAATCTCATCCCAGAAGAACAGTAATGCTAGTGGCATTTCAGTAGCATTCAACAGGGGCTGCGATAGTGGAGAAAACATCAAATTTTGAAATAGTTCAATAAAACCAGAAGACTCTGCAAATAATTTCATGCATTCCACCAAATCTAAGTAATTTCAAAAGCCACTGAGCTCTTAGAAACATAGTACTTTTTAAGACCCTGAAATGCTTGTATGATACGGGCAACTGTCCTTTTTTCCATGTAACATCTCTCTTATATGTGCAAATTGGTCTGGTACCTACATCTATGGGTACAAACTGGTGAAACACTGAGTAAAAAGAATTTCACAAGTAGTTATTTAGCAGAGACTTAATCATTCTTTTGCCAGTCTGCATTTTTTTCTTTAAAGAAAAAGGGTCCAGAGTGCAAAATGGGTATCTTAACTGTTTCAAAACCAGCTATAAATACTACTTTCAACTTAAGCAATTTGAGCTAGTTTTGCTACCTTCAAGACTACATGAAAAGTAATATTATTTTGACTTTCAAAACCCCATAAGACATTAGACAAATAAAACTCTGAGTTGGGTGGGACCTGACTCTGTGCTATACAGAACATAACATTGAACCAACTGACTAATTTCCCATTACCAGTCTGATGTCTTGCAGAGAAAGCAGCCCAGATCCAACCTTTAATTACCTAAGTAGTACTTACTAAACTTAGTTGCCCTAAATATCCACAGCTTAAAGCAGTTCTGGGGAGATGATCCCAGATAGTCTTTCCAAGTAAGAACACTCTCAACACATGCTATTGCTAAACAATCCCGTACAACCAAATAACTATAGTAAAACACACATGGTACTGAAAAAAACAATTGATTAATTGATTAACCTAAAATCTGAAGTACTTGTTCTACACTTAAAAGTCAGATGGCAGAGAGAAAGTTGGAAAAAAAGTCTCTCCTCACACCCCCATGAAATTAAAAAAACCCCAAATTTTTAAAGACCTTTGAGTCAGGCACAAGCACAGGTTTGCTCACATATGAGAAAATACTCAACTCTTTCTTTCCTTTTTCAGCCTGCAAGCAACAAGAGGTCCTCATTTTATCCCTGATATAGCAGAAGAGTGTTCATGTTTTATACAGTCCCTCGTACACAGCACTCCCAAAAAGCATTCCCCAGTTGTAGAACCATCACCACAGCAGAGACCTACAACTTCCCTAGTCACAATTTTTCAACTCCATTCTCTGTGGATAGCAGTAGGCCCAAAGCTGGGTCAGCCAGGCATGTACTTACCCCCTTGTAGGAGCAAATGAGGAGATCTTTACTTTCCAAGGTTTCTTCTCCCTCTAAGTGGAGGACATGGAGAAATCTTAAGTGCTCTGTAATGTAGCACTGAGCTACCAGTTGTAACTAGCTGGGAAGCAGTAACCATTTTATTGTGAAAAGTTGTATTCCTCATTTTAAAAAGCACAATAAAAGAGTCCTGATCATGAGCTGATCAGGAAGGAGAGCTGAGACGTGATGGCAGCAGCAGCAACAGCTCCAGACTCAATGAACTTAATATGACTATAATTTATGATCATGGAGGGAAAGAAAACGCAGTGCAGACCTTCTCTGTACATTTTGGGTAATTTTGCCTTTTTCGGTCTTCTTTTCCAAGACCATTTCCATTAGGTGCTCTTAAGGACTGCCATTGCACCTCACAACAAGGACAGACAACACTACAGCTCTATAGGGACCTTCCAACCTCAACTAGCAAAACTGACAGAAAACTAGCAAAAATGACAGAAACAGGACTAATTAATATGCTAACCCTGTCTAGCCAATCTCCTGAAAGCACCCTGATACTCATGGCTCATGAAGTGAGATTCAAGAAAGGAGTGAATGACAATATTCCAGACAGTTTCTTTCATGCACTAATCTGCAAGGGTCTATACAAAAATAACAAAAAACGACAAATGGACACTGGGAACATCTCAAAGTTTCAGTGTAGGTAAAGGAGGCAGACAAAGGACAGCAGCAACAGGGAAGAGAAAGGCTTGTAAAAGGCTTCAGAAGGTAAGAAAAAGCCTTACAGTTTTAGGCAACAGTAGTCAAAGATCCTGTGGAGGGATTTAAAAAAGCGTGACATAATCAGGCAAAGAATGCAAACTTTACAAAGGCATGAAAAGTAAAGGGAGAAAATTCTCACCAAAGAACTAGATATCTCACCATCCAGCACTAAATATGTAGGGCAAAACCCCAGCTGCTGCAAAATATGTTGAGGCTGTAATGACAATGGAGTTAAGGCAGTCTACACCAGCACAGATATAACCTCAGATGCTCTAAAGAACAATTCTCTCTCTCCAAGAGTATTTGTTTGTACTAGGAGATCACAAAACTCAAAGCACAAGCTGAATCACAGTAAAGAGGGGAAGGGGGTAATAAATCTGTTTTCCACAGTTCAGTCAATTTAAGTTTCTAAACAGAAATTTCATCTTGAAATTCTATTCCAGAAATTTAAATGTTTCCCATCATCTGTGAACATTTTATATCTTTCTATTCAAAGGTTCAAATACCTCTGCAATAGATCCTAGCATGTTACCCTCAATCCACTAAACTGAGTGCATCATATGCAGGGGAAAAATAATGCATCAGGTTTAGGTGATCTCAGAGCATTGTCCAACAAGCAAGTACATATGGAAACTAAATTATCTAAATTATCACCTTCTTGCTCACAGGAAGGCACATTTACCACTGTTCCTCACTATGCGTAGAGAATATAAGTACTGTTATTGCAGCACTTGTCCATAACATTAAACCATTAATGTAACGCTGCAAAAAAGGAAACAACTGAATGAGCACACACATATGTAACCTGCCATCCACCTGAAGCGTCTGCACTGCTATACTTCAGCTTACCAGTAGAGTCCCAGCAGAAGTGAACTTGTTTCTAAGGCTATTACAGCTTCTACTATCATGTCTTCAATGTTTGTCAACTTCAAAGAATAAAGAAAATCACCACTCTTTATTGCCTGAAGGTCTTGCCTCCTTGCAGAACCACCACAATGATTGATGCCAATTTAATTGTCAGCAGGTTCACAGAGTATTTTCAGCTTGTTATGTGGATAATCACATCTATTCTGTAAAATGTCATTGGCATTATTGAATGCAGAACTAAATGCCTATTATAAAATTTTGTAACTTCTGAAAAAAATCAATTATGAGGGCTCTTATCGGAAATATTAGCAGAACAAAGTTTAAAATTAATTCACTGTAATTGCACTTTGTGCCTAAGTGTATTTTTAAATCAGTAATTTTGACCCTCAAAAAAACCCCCACTGAGATTCAAATAGGGAGTGTTGAGGCTCAGTAGCGCCTGGTTTGCTTTATATCTACGTTCAGTTTTACGTGCCAAACACAAGGCTAAAAAGCAGCCCTTAGGTAACTGAAGCTCTTTTCACAGACTCCCCTTGCTTTTCATTCTAGATTTCTTGCCCAACCAAAACCAAACCTCTTATCAAATTTTGTTTTTTCACTTTCTCTTAGCACTGTCTCTGCTTACTACTTCTCAGGGCCTACCTCTTTGCCTTGCTATTACCAAGATTCTCTCACCATTCAAATTTAGTCTCCCTTCACTCGTGTTCCTTTCATCTATCCTCCAACTCCAGGCTCCCTGACTGGATCATCTTAGTCTTTATACAACACAGTTCCAAACCTCCTGTCCCTCCTGCAGCTTCCTACGAGAATTTTCTATCTCCAGGTGCTTTTCACAATCTACTTCCCTGCAGCCCAGTTCTGTGGTAGTCCAGCTCTGTCTGAATCCTCCACATTCAGAGGAGGTGGTCTAAGTTACAGATTGGTAAGGCACTGAGAGCACAGAGATGAAGAAATAAATGCAGAGTTTTAACATCTGTCAAACAAACCAGTAACTCACAAAGACTGTCTTAGGTCAACCCTAAGAGTATGGATTAATGCTCACAGGCTGATTTACAATCCTTTTCAACTCACCTACAACAGTAAAGTCAGGTGTGGTAAGAACTGCACATGATACAAAGCAAGACAGCAGCACTTCCTGTCTCAGCTGCAGTACATGGAGACATGTTACAAGCAATAAGGTAAAAAACAAGCAGTGGAATCAAAATTGCTGTGGATAAGGATCAGTAAATTTAAACACAGCTTTTATACCAACAGCACAGTTTTCTGAGTGGAAAATGGAGCAAGTAGGTATCCACACAAAAAGGTTTATCTGCACGGTCATATCAGTGAAGAACACATCTAAATACCCATACATTATCCCACACCAAGGATGAGTCAGTCAGCAATACCACGGAGATCTGCATTAACTTGGACTCTGAAATCTCCAATTCAGGATTTCAAATATGTCCCGAGTGAAACATAATTCATTTGATTTCCATACCAAATCACAGGACAACTCAGGTTGGATGGAACCTGAGGAGGTCATATTAGTCCAAACTTGTGATCAAATATCATTTTTGCAGGAGCCTAGATCAAGACTGGGGTATCTGGATTTGATTCTTTGTTCTGTCATATATTTTGACCTCAGGCCAATAATTTACACAGCTGCCTGTCTGAGTTGTCTGCAGTTACAGAAAGACACATTGCACTATTACTACATTAATATTTGAGAAATGTTTAGGTAATGTGGTTTGAAATATAGGCAATCAGATATCTAAATACTAAAGTTGAAATTTCTAATATGGGAAACTAATATGGTTTCTAATATGGAAAACTTCAGCTCTAAGTCTTAGCACTCCAAAGCATTCAACCTGGGTGTTTTGTTCCAGTCAAAGAAAGTAAGGGCCTGTGTCCACAGACGTTAAATTTGGTTCTGAAGTGACTACATTTTAGAAATTATCATTTTTGTTTCAGACCTGTTTTTTTTGTTTCAGAGCAAAGACTTAGCATGTAAAGCACTTATCCACAGTGTGCTTTAACTGGACCCAAACCAATTATAAATAAATCTGAGTCATATGAAATAAAAATTATATCAAGTAATATTTTTATTAGGTTTAAGAATATACAGCAATATAAAAAAACCCTATTAAATATGTTTCATTTGCCTTTATTTACTACATCTCTAAATGGTGTTTTAGTCAGACACATATTTACTGTGCATTAAAATACTTCCTGCAAACTTGACACCCAGACCTGGGGATAAATTACCCTGGAGTTCGTTTTCTGTTCTCAGCTCTCCAGGGGATGCTGCTGGCAGGTTAAGCCAAAGCACAGAGAGATGTTTGTCTCATTTCTTTCTACTATTTTGGATGCCAGTATTAATACACTGCTAGAAAGTGAAAAGCTCAAAGAGAAGGATGGTTATTTTTCGAATTCTACCTTCAATCAAAGCATATTTCCTACACTGGTTCACAAAAAAAATAAACAAAACACTTTTCCCAACCAACTTCAACTGCATCTACCTGCATATCCATTTAATACCCACATTCGTAAGCCAGGCAAAGAGTGTCAGAAGTTCAACCTAAATCTAGGTATGAGTTCTGATGAGGAGACCTTGAGAGTCCCATGAGAAAAACTTGTCATTAAATGTTTGTCACTCACTCTCATCTAGTCCACTAAAAGCAGTTTTAAATTGTCACACATCTATCTTCCCCAGAAACAGAAACCATTGAAATCACAATCAACAAAGTTTACCACTCAACAGGGACAAGAGTGAGTCTGCAGACACCGGGTGAGGGGGAACAACCCAAAGCAAACCCAAAACAAATAAAACCCCACCAGCACATAAGTGCCTACATGCTAGCTTATTCCTCTACATAAAAATGTGCATGCATACACAGACATTCACAGGACACTGAATCTATGTGTTATGTGAATACCATATGCGTAAAGCAACTAACAACATTTTTCTTAAACCTTTCCTCATTTTCATTTCCTTTTAGATCAACACAAGGAAAGGATGCTTAAGGCTGGTAATGTTCCTGGCCTTTGAGGGCATAAGACACTGGAGTAACGAAACATTTTAAATCCACATATATGCACTATCAGTAATTCTATCATACTACAATAGTTGCACATTTTCTATGCATCAAGGTAGACAGCAAGTCTGACACTCAAGTCTGACTTGGGAATATTTGCAAATAACATAACACAACACAGTAATTGCCTGTATTACCTCAATGAGAGCGTAGTCTTTCTGTGCTAGGTATTGTATGAATGCATAGTAAGAGAACCTGCAGGTCATGCTGAGCCTACTAATTGAGGCTGTTCATGAAACAAAGGTTTACAGTGAAATTATTAATACCACCTCCTTAAAAGCAGAGGTCTAAGGCATTTATCCCTGCTACAAAATGGATGATTGGTCTAGAGAAGATCATGAGCACATTGTTTAAAAGAAATACATATTATCACATTGTTTAAAAAGAATTTACATCAGCACAAAATTACATACTCCACCAGAATTTATTACACTGAGTTTATCATCTTATATATTACAGTGTCTACAAGCATTAAGAAACAAAATGGATACGTCAATCCAGCATGTTGATAGTTATGTACTTAAATTAACACTGCATTTGTTAAATAAAACTGATGGAAATCAATGGTTCCTACAGTGTCTTCACTAGAAGTGTACAAGAATAACTTTTTCTATCCCTTTGGAAAATTACTTAGAAGAGTCAGTCCTTTTTTAGACATCATCAATTTTTGTAGAAAAAATAAGAGGTTCTTGTCCTTTTATGGTACACTAACAAAACTGTCTGAGACTTCTAGAGTTTCTCTACAATTCCTCACATCTTACGAGTCCCCAAGGTTATAACAGTGTAATATACACAGAGTTAATGATTTTTGATCCTGATTCAGAACTAATCTATATACATGCTAATGAGAAACACATTTTATTTCACTGTAGAGGACTGATTCGTTCTCTATCACTGCACGAACAGAAAACATTGCTACAGTGTACCCTTTAATTCCAAACTAAAAAGGCAGCATGGCTCAGGGAGAACTGCTAGCCCTGTCTTTTCTCCAAGCCATAATTCATCCTCACCCAGTGATAACAACGGGAGGAGTGTGCCTGAACAAAATTGCTAGCTATTTAAAATCAGCGTAGCTCATGAACCGTCCGTGGTGGACCAACTGCTGGACAGAAAAGACCACTGCCTCTTTCAGTTTCAAGGCCTCTTACTTACTACTGTCAGAAGATAATGGAAATATATTCCCAGATATTTCTAACTCACAGCACAAAATTTAAGCATTTTCTGTACCATACACCGGAATTCATTAATATGTTCACAACAGCGAAGAGTTTGGATCAGTTGAGTAACAGTCCAACACGACCGAGTGGAGTCACATGGTGAGAAATATCATTCCACCCTTCCAAGTGCTCTGGAAATGTTTCCTGGAGTTCTGGAGGACACCGAGTCATGGCAACGTTTTGAAACATGAGGCAAGCCATTGGAGCAGAGAGGCTTCAAATCAGACTTGCTGGGCAGATGGCACTGCAAGCTAGTGAGCTGATGGCAGATGGAAGCGAGAGCTTCGATAAGGCCGAAAAATTGGTTGCAAACTAATGGGATACGTTAAGATGCTAGAGACAACTATTCCTCCTTTCTGATTGCTCTGCTTTAAGTGAGGTCAGATCAATCCCTCCTCCCACAGAAATCTACCCAGAGCCATAAAGAAAAGGTAGTCTGGCTTCCCTCGAAGAGGAATACCCACAGCAGCCATCCAGCCACAGCAGCCACCCAATAAGCATAAGATTCATAATTCAAAAATTCCAGGTTCTCATAAAATTTCTACCATCCAGAGCCTTCTACATCTATAAATCCTTCAGCCTCCAGGACAATATGAAGACCTCTATCTTAGCTTTCAACAAAGGGGAAGTTCAAAGCTAGGAAGGACCTTTAATGGAAAAATGCTACACAACACAACCATGGTGAGGATTTGGTCTCAGCCCAGACCAGAACCAAGGTTGGCTTGGCGCTCACAAACGCTCCTACTCCTTCCTGCAGCTGACCTACAGTTCCTTTGCTGCTGTTATAGGATAGAAACTACCTATAACTCCTTATGATTGCAGAATAGTTACTATCAGAAAACATGTGTAGTACTCTTAAGACAGTCACAAATAACAGTCCTCTGATAATAAAAGCAACCTTTCTCCTCTAGGGATATATATACACAAACATATGTATTTTCTTTCCTTTGTCAGAGCCTCAGGGTTCTTTTTTTTAAAGCTGCATTGCCAAGACTTCGGAGTTTTTTTGGTTGATACAATGGCCCCAGAAAACATGTTTCCAGAAAAACACAATACAAAATTATCTACTTCAGTAAATGAGACTATCTTGGACAGTGTAGGTTAAGTGAGCTTCTAGCAGATAGCAGCTTCCACAAGTTTCTAACGCTACGTCTAGAAGCCTATGGAGTTTTTATCCCAAGATATATTACAAAGGGTAAGCCTTTGTTATGACTGTCATGAACTGCAGGATCTCATGGTCTTATAAGCTTCTATAACTGCAATTTCTAACAAGTGGGGATTTATTTGTTTGGGTTTTTTTTTTTTTACTTACATGTAAGTAAGAAAGTGGGGTGAAGTGGTAAATAAATTAACTCTGTTGAAAGCCTTTGGGAAAAGGGAAGTAAAGCTGCAGACTTGTGTGGGAAGCTAATAAAAAGAGAGCACAGCAATAGCACTGCAATGACACAAAGGATTAACAGACTCTCAGCAAGAACTTGCATTTTCCAGGGTACTACAAAGTTCTTATACCCTAAATACACAGAGGAAAACATCCACAGAACATAAGAAAACTGCTATATACCATACAAACCCACAAGCATTTGTAGGGCCCCTTGTGCTTAAAGTAGACACAAAAGATGGCATAGGTAAGAATAAGTACGTGTCATAAAGGAGCCTACAGAGAACAGTGTATTCATATTCCAACTGAAAATCCTCTCTTACCAATTTTCTGTGCAATCTTCATCAAGCCTCTTGACCTTTCCTGGGACTTCTCTCTCTGTAGTCATGTGATTACAAGCTACATTCCCATAGAGATGATGAGCTATGCTACTTCCTCCTTTTTTGACAGATTTTAGATCATTGTACCTTATTCTCATTACATGCCAAATCTCATTCCCAGGCTACCAGACAAGAATGAAAAAATAAAACAAACAAACCAACCAACCAACACCAACCTATTGACCAAAAATCAAAATGAAACAAACAACCCAGGCCAAATCTACAGAACTTGTTACTGAGCAATAACAATAATGCACTCTTATGGACCCATTCTTGTCCAGCAAACATCAACTTCAGCTATTTTCAGATGCTTACTTTATTTGCCTCTATTTTACATCTAGCCACTCATGCAGCATCTCAATTCCCCCTTCAGCTGCAGAAGATTCACAGTGATAAGCTGTACATAACTGCAGAATAACAGGAAGTGATTAAAAATGCTACAGTTGCAATCCTGTCAGATTTGATCTGCAAATCTGCGTTCTAACAGAAGAAACACTTTTTAAAAGAAAGGCTAATATCATCACTGTGACTAGAAATCATTAATTTAATGCAAGTCTTGTAATATTTTTCTTAGAACTTCAGCATCCTGAGGCAGATTTGGGCCTCCCTTGTGTCCAGTTCTTGTGGTTACAGAGAAAAGTGCACCTCAGTGATCTGAGTTTCAGAAAGCAAATCAAAATGACCCAACTGTATTTATCCATTCCAATTGCTCTTATACTAACCTTGCAATTTTAGAGGAATGAAAGGAGATGAACTATTTGTTCTAAACATGTGAAGAAGTCACCACTGCTCCCGAAATTCCAATTTACATACAATTGTATGTTTTCCCTTGGCAGTGTTATCATATCAACGTAAAAAAGTTCTCATTTGGGCTAGATGGAAATCCCCGTCAGAACTTTCATAGGCATATTTCTGATCTAGCTTCTACAATTTTGTGGCCCGCTGTTGCCTTGACTCCAGATGTGCGGCCAAGTGTGTGCTCAGATGTGATTACATTGATGCATTCACATATATCGAGGAAAACAGAAGAGGAGTAGGAAAGAATACTAAGTGAGGGGCAGGAGTACTGCTCTGAACTCTCCTAGTGCCTGGGGCTGACAGTATCCTAGAACTCACTCTGTCGCTGTTTGCAAGAAGGCACAGACTCAATTGCCATCAAAGAGTTGATCAAAGAGTCATATTAAAAAAAAAAAATCTCAACTTCAAATTAATTTGGCTAGCGCCACTGGCAAAATGTCTCATCTCCCACACACCATAAACCACAGAGAGGCAAGGAGAGAGAGAAAAGAAATACACATTGGAAAGACAGATGGGAACATGAAAGCATTGTGGACTAACACTGATACTAAAATGCGTCATATATTCCTGCCCTTAATCAATTCTTATTGCCCGGTCGAGATAGAAAACCTGAAGTAAAACGGATTCCAGGGTTTCCATATCACTTACCTCATCATCCCCCTTCACACAATATACATTTCTACTCTGAATACATAGTTTATCATTAATCTATCTAAGCCCTATCTAACATAGTTAACTGTATAATGGTAATGAACACAAATTAGTGTGCTCTGATGTCATCTCAAACACAGCATGTTTAGCTACCCATGGTTTCAAGAACAGCACACCTCTCATTACTAGTGCAATACATTCAGCGTCAGCTAGACAGAAATTAATGAGCACCAAAACACACAAAATTAAAGAAATCAAGTTGTCAGCACTAGTCTCAATGACCCCCAAAACATTCTTTTATCTGAACATTAACTCTAGCCTTTGATAGATAAAATCATGTCATTACATAGCACTATAAACCTTATTTCTTCATAGAACAGTCCTAGGGTTTTTGTAAGTTTAACACTTTAATGTTTACACATCACTGCAGCTTGGTTATGACGGCACTACCCAACACATCTCAAAACATCACAAAGTTTTCCCATCTTACCTGGCTCTGTACAGTTCTTCTCTTCATGTGTCTCATTAGGTGATGCCATCAACCTTCTATTCCTCCACAGTTCTGATATGGTACCTCTGTCTGCAACAATTGGTTCTCGCCCTGTATTAAATAGAAAGAGGTTATGCCCACTGATGCTGATTTTTCCGTACGTTATCCTAACTGGACTGTGTGCACCCACTGGTGAGAAGCATGGGCAGACCATCAGAATGCAGGCGCAGCAAAATCGAGGTGTGACTGGAGCACGTGCCAACAGACGTATGGTTAGTGCTCCCACCTACAAGGGGTGTAACCAGCTATGAAGGTGCAGTATCCGAGCTGTCAACATGCTCTGGCCATTGGAATGGCTGTGACCCACAACAGGAAAATACTCTCCAGCAAGCAAATGCTGACACCTGTACCTGTGAAAGCCAACACTTAGCAGTTCCTATAGATGAAACCAGCCCAGCAATGCTGACATAAGCAACAACCACACTTCCATTTTGTCATCTGCATTTGCATATACTACATCACTGCTTTCACAAAAAAATAAAAATGCATACGGGCATGTTACAGTTACATTTTAATTTATTCTGAGTCTAGTAGCTGAACTTTTCAGTGTTGCATGTATTTGATAATATCAAACTGTTCAAAACTTGTCAAAGAAAATGGAAAGTAACCGCACAGTGAACCCTCGTAAGTCTTAAGAAAAACAAACTTCTTTATAAGTCAATGGAGCTTTTGCTTCAACTCATATTCCAGAAGCATTCTCAATGAAACCTGCTAAATAGAGTACAGGAGCACTTGTGAGAATGTAAGGTATGCAATTATAATAATCAAAGAAAGAACAGAACCTCTTAATTAAATCACTTCCATCTCAGTCTTATCCTGTTCAACTGAACATATTATAATAAAAACAAAAATTCTTCCATGGCTGATCTTAAAGTTTATATTCAGTCATCATATAATGGTTGTATTTTGTTACAGTAACTCTTGCAAAAAAAACCTAGCCTGGAAGTTAGATTTTCTAGAGTATTTGCTAAAATATTCTGAGCCACAATGATAAGAAACATAGAGAACAGATGGTCAGTGTTTATGGATAATATGTATTGTAAATTAGCTAGCTGAAAAAAACCCCTACCTGATGCAGCATACCATAAAAAATTAGGTTATGAGGGATTTAGTTGATAACCCAGGAGATTAAAAACTTTCATTAGTCATGACATTTTTCATGTAAACCTAAAAAAGTTCTAGAAAAACAACAACAAAAAAAACCCCTCAAACTATGCAAACATATTCATACCCCCATTACTTGTCTTCACAAACCACTAAGTTTATGAAAATAAATAACTGGTGCAAGAGTAAAAAACCCATAGGCATGACAAACAGTTCTAAATAAAGAAACCTACAGTATACTCTAAATTCACAATTTAAAAAACAAGTTGAAAGTTTTAAGATGAGCAATGCTAACATGGTCTAAGATGCTGAATTCTTATATGGATGGCTTATTGCCATCCTAGATATAGCTCAAACAACCCAGGCAATAATTTCAGCACAAGAGCATTACCAAGTATGACAAGGTCCAGCAGATTTTTCTTCCCTAAAGCACACACTTGACCTTTAGCTCTAATTTAAGCATATGGCCCATCCTAATTGCACTGAAATCTTATTTTCTTATATTAAATGTAGACGTAAGATCTGGGTTTAGTTGATTTTGTTCTTAAATCCTCAAAGACCGTTGGCAGCCTTATCTAGGGACCGAAGTGCTGTCCCAGCAACCTTAGACTCTGTATTTCAGGGATGTGAAGCACATTGCATGAAGAGGGCCTGAAGCTGCACACTTACAGCCCAACCATGTGGTTAATTATACATGCATCAGTTTACCAACACAGCACTTACACAAAGGACGCACAGACTCTCTATAATACTCTCTCTACAAAACACGAGATTAGCTCTGTTCCTCGCCTAAAATGCAGAATTTTCTGTCAAATTCATGCTGTAATTGGGAGCAAGATGTTAGGTGTATGTGTGAGACTGAGAAAAGCAGCGGTTGTAGCTGATGGAGGTTTACAACCTAGGGACAAAATGCAAAAGGTGGCCCGAAGTTGCAACGGGGACCACAAGCGGCTGGAGAGAACTCAACTCTGATGCAGCGGCAGAGGGGGAACTTCTTCAGGGCCGTTCCCAGGCACGCATTTGCCTCGTGATGCCCCTTCGGTCCTTGGCCTGAGAGGCACGGCGGACTCGGGGCTGGAGAGCCCTGAACCCCCAGGCGCCAGCGGCGCAGCTGCCTCCTCTCCCCAGGGCATCCACATCCACCCCACGCATCCGCCCGGAGCAGGGCTTTCTCCCGCGGAACCCGCGCGGCTCCCCCGCCCGCCGGGGCATTTCCACTGGGACAGTCAAAATGGGAACAGCCGCCGCCGCTTGACCCCGCCAAACCCCGGCTGCTCCTGAGGCGGCAGCAGCCCCCGGGCCGCCCCAGGTGCCCGCCCGGCCCTGCCGGGGTCCGCCGGTCCCGCCGCCACCGCCACTCACCCGCTCTGGAGAGCAGGCTGGACATGCACCAGGCGAAGAAGAGGATGGCGCAGATGAAGCCGAGCTGCTGCAGCAGCATCTCCCGCCTCTTGCGAACTTTCCTCAGCATAAGCAGCATGGTCTTCGGGGGGGCGAGCGGCGTCTCCTCCGGCTCCATCGGAGCGAGCGCGGGCGCTGAGGGGGCGGCCACCGGGGTCGGTGGGAAAAGCGGAGCTCACTCCTGGCAGCTTCCCGCGGGCGGCTCCATAGCGGGCGGGCTGCAGCGCGGAGAAAAGGCGATGCCCAGGGCCTCAGGTCGGCAGCGGCGCGGCGGAGAGCCAGGTGGCGGCNACCATGGCCGGCGGCGGAGGAAGCGGCGCGGCGGCGCCCCAAGCTCCTCAGGCAGCACCCGCCCCACAGCGCGCCGCGGGCTGCGAGTCAACACCAAGGGACGACGGACACATCCATGCTGCTCCCTGCCCGCCCGCTCGGCCAAGTTTGAAGTTTATCCCTGTACTCCCTCCCTCCCCCGCCGCAAGCCGTGGCTGGCAGGTGGGCGTCACAGCCGCCCGCGGGCTCTCAGCGCGGCGCCGAGCGGCCGCTCAGCCCCGGCGGGCAGCCCGGCCCCTTCTCCCCGCCCTCTCCCGCAACTTTCTGGGTGCTCCTCCGGCACCCATGGCAACGCGAGCGTGCCCTCCCCCACCGTGGGGTGTGTGTCGGGGGGGGAGGAATAACTGACGAAATTAATCCTTTCGTGTGCACGGAGCAGGAATGACCCGCTCCCGGTGCCGCGGCTGGCGGGGCCATCGGTGCGCGGAGGGGAGCGGGCAGCGGCAGGTGGCCGCGGAGCCGGGATGCGGAGCAGGGTCCGAGGCAGGGCTGGGGTCGCCTGGGGTGCGAGGGCGGCCGCTGGAGCGGGTCGAAGGGCTGCGGGCCTGGAAGGGGGAGCGCCGGGGTGCCGCGGTGAGGGGGGCGTCCGGCACTGATGGCTCGGGGTTCTTGCAGCTGTCTCCAGGAGATGCGTTTCAAGATGGATATCCATGGGGAGAGTGGTGCTTTTGCAAGCAGTTTGCACTACAACGAACGTGTGGTGTTCAGGACGAAAATTAATGACCCATTTTGTGCAATGGTGGTTAGTTCCAGACTGTGCCACGGTAGATTTTGCTTCTTTTTTTAACTAAAATTTGATGTTTACATTAATTAAGTGGTTACTGTTAGCCAACGAGAGCAGCTCTGGGAACTTCCTCCTACAGCACAGGCATCAGTTCATGTATTCCTCCCAGAAATGCTGTGCGTGTGAGGAAGCACATGTAGGCAAAACGGGATTAGCTCATCTGATCTTCTTTTCCGTACAGCATTTGGTTTACAACAGGAGGCCTTTCAGGTGATTCCCTCTGGATCTGTGTCCATGTACTTGAGAAGATACAATGCTTCATATCTGGCATTGTTTCTAATGGTGTCATAATTGCAATACAAATATCCTGCCTACAAAAAGAAATTATCACAAATAAAATATCACCAATCCTCTGCTTTCCCATCATTGTTCTAATGTGTATTTTAATTTTGCTTGTGTATTCTATCTGCTGTAGTGAGATTCAGCAGCACAGCGCTCAGGATGCTGTGGTACACACTGCATGTGAAATTGCTCTTAGATTCGTGCTGAAGACTGCCAATTGTCTCAAGTGCAAAAGGCATTACCCAAGCTGGGGAACCAAAGAGAAGCAGTTGTGTTAACCTGGTTGCTTCCACGTACATAGCTACAGAAACTTGTGTGTCTTAACTGTTCAGGCTCCAGGAGCACCTAGGCTCTGATGGGCTTTGACTTTCTGATTTACATTAAAGCAGGAAAACAACTACATGTTAGAAGAATGGTGCTGAGACATGCTCCAGTCTCCTCTCTTCCATTCCTTTTACAGCTGCTGAGATAGGAAAAATAACACTGAAAGCTCTTGCCTACTACGAAGGTAATAGAGAAGATTACAAACCAGATTATGTCCCTTTATTTCTCTCTGTGGCCATATAGGAAATCTCACAGTTGAACCCAGAATCTCACTCTTCTGAACCCAGAATGGTGAAAGCCATCCCTGACCAAAAAAACTTACAGGCTAGTTAGACACAGAGGCATTGGAATCTGGATAAAGGCAAATTAAGGTCTTTAGATCAGCACTGTCATTTATAGTGGACTTGGGGTTTTTTCATTGAAGACCTTTAAGCTCCAGTGAAGGTGTTGGTTGGCCCTATCAGTAGAGATGCCACTTCATACCCTGTCAGCTGTCATAATACCTGAAAGCTAATTCTTCATATGGCTTTCCATCACCTCTTTTCTGGGACTAAAGCATCTGCTCCCATCCAGAGTGGTAATGTGAACACCAGTCTGCCATCCTTTCCTGTGTTTAATAAGAGCTTTAATAAGACTGTAGTTTTCTCTATGAAGATTTTGTCTAGCAATAGAAGCATGGTAACACTGGAGGGTATTGCAGAGATTTGTTGTTTTTTTCAGTATCCACTTGCTGTAAGTTTATAATCTTCTTAGAATCATAGAATTGTTAAGGTTGGAAAATATTCGTAGGATCATTGAGTCCAACCATTAACTCACATTCATCAGTAAACCATGTCCCCATGTGCCACATCTACATAATTTTTTAACACTTCCAGGGATGGTGATTCCACCACTACCTAGGGCAGCTTGTTCCAATGCCTGACCGTTCTTCACTGATAAAGGCCATGGCTTCAGAGAAGCTGTCCTGATGCTTGGGTCTCTTCCTGCAGCTGATGGAGGTTGCTTGTGATTTTTATATTTACCATGTTTATTCTCTTACTTACTCTTTACCCTAATGACATTTTCAAAGCCGTGGCACACTGAAGAGTTAGTGATATTAAGACATGCAATGAAAGTTTGTCAGAATTGAGGTAAATTTGGGTCTGGAGGTGAGGCCGTGGTTCACAGGTATGCCATATTTGCGTCTATGGGATGTTTACACAAAGACAATGGAAGCGAACCATTGTTAGAGGTCCTGAGTTTCACATGTGAGGGATTTTCATTAATTCTGTCGGGTCCTATGAACATCACATGGATCAAACCAAACCACATGGTTAGTACCAGGAATGCAATTATAACATTGCCTTTTTCAGACACAGGTTTTTTCCTTTTTTTGACTGTTAAAAAGTTGTCTGTTTTAGAGGTAACAGTTAGTGCCTATAGAAACCCTGAGGCCTTCCCTATGAGCAACTGAAAGCAAGAAACTCCCTCACACGGAAGAAATCTGCTACCCATGATGGTGTGTGTGTCTTTCTCTCTCTCTCCTGCGTACACAAATGAGGTAGATCAAAGTTCAGACAGTACTAATCTCCTAATCATAAAAGCTTCTGATTAGCATTTTTAATCAGTCTGGTGATCACAGGGCAGCCTTAAAATTGTTCTTGAATACTAAACTTTAGGAACATAATTCCAAATCACTTTTATTTTGGGGGGTTGTTTTTGTGAAATGTGTCAGGTAACGTTTTGTGTAGGATGTCTCAAAGGGAAGTGGTATGCTGCAGAACTCAGCTCCAGTTACCTCTCCCTATCAGTGGTCAGGACCTGCACCTCGAGGGTCTGTTTGAGTACATTCAAGCCATTCACGTGGAGGTTGTTACTGCAATTGTGTGCCAACATTTTCATCATGGATTTAAGACATCCATACTGCGTATGAGGGTATAGTGATACGGTGTTGGGGAAAAAAAGAGGCAAATGCTTTCTGCCTAAGGTGGCATTACATGATTTTACATTCATTTTTTAAATCTTAAATTATTGCTATCTCTTACTGCAACCAGAACATCTGTATATAAACTCAATGTGGTCTTCCATTAATAGTCTCAAGAAAAAAAAAAGAAAGAAAGAGTGAGACACACATGGTTTTCTGAGTGGTGCCTTCACAGTGAGTGGTATGGTGATATCCTGGATGTTCTCTGTTTCCATTATAGTAAGAACTAAACGTTTTCCAGATTAGATCTAGGAATTCTGAAATAATTACATTTTGAAAATTAAAAGTATTTAAACGTATTGAAGTATTTAAAAGAAATTTGAAAATTAAAGTATCATCCAAACAAAGTGTAGAGGAAGAAAATATTAAATAGCACTTCTCTTTAAGTCAAATGCAAGAAACAATTATTTCTTGTTATTGTGCTTATCATTGCGATCATTTAACTTTTGTGTATGTCCTACGCCAAAATGTCTCACTAGAAGCACGTACTAACACTAGTTTCCTATTGCACTGCCAAATTTGCTTGTTTTTCATCTCAAGCACAATTAGTATCTTGAACTGAGTAACAGCCAAAGGCTTTGAATTAGGGAGCGTCTCACAGGAGAACCATAAAAGCAGCTCTTCTGAGAAGAAAATATTGATGCTGCTGAGAGTTGAAGGAGAATTATGTTTGGATTAATTCTCTATGGCAACCCCTAAAAGGAGTGGAAGAAGCAGCAGCACAGCCAGGCAACTGGAAACTGGGGCCCTGTAAGTTCTCCATGAAGACTGTTCCAGCACAGAAGAGCTAAGAGTGCATCAGCTGAGAAGCCTGGATGATTAGGAGATGATTGTTTGTGACAGGCACCCAACCAGCCATAGGAGCCTGTTTAAGGCTCGCTTTTCCGACTGATATAAACAGCATCCACGTATCAATCCCCCTGTCCTGTCTGCACCGTCAAAAGATAATATCAAAGAAAAGCCAATGTTTCCCTAAAAAAGACCAGAAGATCTTCCATAAGCCATAAAAAGTCAACTGAGAGGAAAGTCATTGGTGAGAGAAGAGACTGGGATCCCACCTTTGCTATTTGGTCCATGTGATTCATATGAGGGAGTCATGGAGAGAACCTCAGCTTGGTGCTGTCTAGAATCACCTGGCTGTCAAGGCGAAAGCAATCCTGTGCTTATTTAGGACCCGGTCCCTGGGAAAGGAGGACACATCAATATGATTTGACAATATAAACTTGCAGAAAGCAAATATTCGCACGTCAATATTTAAATGTTGAACAGTAATTCAGGCCACCATACCTTTTTGGGTGTGTATATATATCCACATGGTTCTTCAGGAACTGGTGAAAAGTGCTTTGCTGACCCATACTTGAAGTTTAGAAAGCAGATCCAGTGTTGGCATCAGCACTGAGGGTTTGACCAGAGTCTCTGTGATGGGTAAACCCACTGTATTTACACTCCAACTGTTGTATCTATGACTCCTCCTTTCGTTAAGATCCTCAATGTCTTTCCATGAATTGCGAGGTTTTATCTCCCATTCATTTTCCAGTTCTAGTGGACAGTTGTCAGTTGTATTACCATATTACACTTTTGCATGCTTCAAAGGCAAATCTTTGGCTTAATACAGAGTTATTTCTGTAATTTAACTCAGACCTTTGTTTTGCTTCCGAGGCTGCAACTAACTTAACCATGAACCAAAATTAAAATGCTATGAAGAAGAAGGCAGTCTCACATTGTAATATGGAACCACGTTTTTCTTATCCAACTCCTCCCTTGTGTTTTATATCTTGCAGTCTTCCTGCTGCTGATTTCTCTTTAATAATCTTGGGTAATGCTACTTTGTATTTCTGATGAGCATCTGTGATTACACCCTACATTTAATGCTTAGCTAGGAGCCACGCACTCACCAAGACCTGACTTGCGTCTTGGATTCTCCCACAGTATGTAGAGATGCTACAAGCAAGAATTCCTCATGTCCTACATGCCATAAACAACCTCACATAAGCCCAGGAAGGAGGTCAAGCTGATGCATATAATCTTCCTGCCATATAGGAAGAATAAAAGGTACCAACCAGATGTAGGCACTTGATGTGATCTTCTTTAAGCTACAAGAAAATAAGATCAGGTGGCTCCTGATGTCCCACCTGTGCTGTTAACACAGTTCAGGTACATTGGCTCTGTTTATTTCTCTAAGTCTGCCAAAATGGCTTCTTGCAGAACAGAATGAGGGGCATTATGCATATCAGTAGTATTCAATATGTTCTTCTGCCCATAAGGTTTCAGTCAACATCTACCTAAAAAGGGAGTTTGTTAGAAAAACCTCAATATTTGCCCCCTTAAATCAGTATTGTCCAAGCCCTCCAAATTCATCACAGCATCTATGTTTAACGCCCACGAGGTTGCTCAAGGATATAGGGATCTGATTAAATGCTTGCCAGATTTGAAGAACTTATGCACATGCATAAAGCCATACTGAAATGGGGGTTAACTTGCAAGGGCTGTTACGCAGCATATCCTCCTCTACACACATACCATTCTTTCTTTCTCGGTTTCTCAAGTTTGCTGTCTCCACTGAATCCCAGTGTCATTGATTTTACTGTGTTTTCATTTTGCCGGTGATTCTCTATTACTCTCTGCTCTTACAGTGACTTTCTCTTCTCCCTACTTCTCTCCTTCCCATATGCTTTCCCTCTCTTTGCTATGCATGACTTTGTTCCTCACCTCTTGATCTTCTAGGCCCAGTGCAAATTCGTCATTTGCTCCTCTCTCTGTAAACAGAATTCCTTGCTGCTCTTCAAATCTACATGGGGGTTTGAGCTTAGTATTGATTCTAAGCCCTGTTCCCAGAGGATTTGAGAAATTTGACTGTGCTTACCCATAACTGTAAGGAACAAGGTTAGCTGCCATCATGCTAAACACAAAGGATTGGGCAGGTCAAAGCTCTGCAGTCTAATCACAGCATTTTCCCATCACTATACAACACATTTGTTTGCTCACCGTAATTTCATCCCTCTCCCAGATAAAGAAACTAAATTCAGTTCCATAAAATGCTCTCCATTTGTTTTCTTTTGTAAAGTTCTTGTATGTCTGTGAAATAAGTGAAATTCTAAACAGCTACTGAGACATCTTCACACACCTCAATCAACCACACTTCTGTTCAGCTTTCATACCTACTGGGATCTGTTTCCAAAAGCCTTTGCTAGTCCCTCAGAATGAGAAGGATCATTAACTAAGCAAAAATTGATTGATTACAGTGAGAAAAATTTTCAACAGTCATATGTTGTTAGCCCAAACCACAGGCTGCTGTGATCTTATGAATATACAGGAGGAAGCTGTGGAGAATTCTCACACAAAAAAAAGCTTCAGATGATGTCAGTGCTTGAAAGCATAAAGGCTGAAGAGTTGCAGTGAAAGCCCTGTTGGGGTAGCTGGGAGAGATTCAACTTGGTAGCTCCTTTTCCTCATTAGATTAGGAAGAGAAGAAGAACAAGTATTCATCCTTAGTGACTGGAGAAAAAAACAACTGCAGACTCCAAATGCTGTATAAGTAAGTGAAGGAATGTATGTCCTGGGAACTGATGTCCTTGAAACAACAATATTGAAAAGGTGAGAACTTTCTTTATTCAGAGACTTGTAGAACATACCCTTGAAGGAACCTGGAAAGGTCATCCTGTTCATTCCCTTTTCCTAAGGCAGCATCAGCTCTCCCTAATCTTGAGTGGGCTTGCTCTGAAACTTAATATCCATTTTTATACTGAAATTGCTGTTTGACTGCCTATCAAAACTTTTAAAATAATATGATGGTGAATAACGTTAAGAAAATTTACACCTCCTACTTTGACTGGCATCTTTTTTTAACACTGTTAGTGAGCATAACTTGGGGAGTTCTGGGAATTTTCCCCCTCATCTGACCACAGACTTTCAAAAACGAAAGTTTATTCTATTGAAAATCTATAATGTTAAAGATAAGAGGAACTGTCATAACTGTCAATCAGAGAAGGGGACGAATATTCTTACCATTTACTTCTGTAAAGTTAGTAGAAATCAGGTTCATTTATAGACAGTAGGAAGAAAACAGCCTTGCCCTGGGAAGATAAATTCCGGGTATAAAATAATGTAAAATGGTAGTCTAGATGGAATGGCAATCAGAGAAATGAAGTGAGTGGGAACAGTGCTTAATGGAGTGTTTTGTATGAGGAGTTCAGGGCATTTATTTCATTGATGTTTCACATTGTCTGCTGTGGGAAACATAAGAAAGGAGGGTTAATTTGCTCCCCATTATGTTCAGACAAGAGAGGGGATAACAGAGAAGACTGATTCAGAGACCAGCTTCAGAACAGTGAGGGGAAAGGTATTTGTCTAAGCAGGCATTTAAGGGAAGGAAGGGAGAGCTTTGGTTGGTACACAAGAACAGGAGATGCTTCTAAGCAAGTAGGCTAGGCACAGTCATCTGTGGGAGCAAACAAAGGGAAACTTAATCAAAGTGCACCAGGAGGGTGAGTGAAACAACTTAGGCTGGGGAAATGAGCACCACTAACTCCATCCACTTGGAAGAACAAGTCTTGCATTGGGAATTTGAAAGGGGTTGGTGTAGCAGGAGGGAGACATCGCTGTAGCTGCAGTACTTTAAGAAGATTATCCTCCATAAAAGCTCCCTTTTATGTCTACAAAAATGTCCGTGCCTGCAGCACGGCCTCCTCCAAACCAAGATAACTCCTGTTCATTACCATTAATGAAAAGACACAGTCAAATCAAATACTGATCTGTTTTCCAGCATTGGCAGGATTACTTTTTACGGTATTTCCATGTTACCTTCTTAACAGACTTCACAGGAAAATAGCAATAAAATTAGTAGTGATTGCCAATTTTAACAAGAAATGTTTATCACTGGCAAATAATAAATTCAGCACTCCTGCAAATTAACTTCTATGCTATTCCTAACTCCTTGCAGGAGTAGCAGCAGGCTCTTTCAGCTAGTTTTGGTCATAAGTGTGCTCAGCTGCCTCAGCATCAGGACAGCCCAGGTTCAGCACAGATCTGCTCAGCTGGCTGCTCTTTTCAGCCTGTAGTAGGAGAACAGCAAAGGTAGCACTACCCCATAGGCCAATTTAATAGCAGCTATTGTGGGTGTCACCTACCTGTCATGTCTGACTCACTCCACCATTTTTCTGTTGTTTTCATTTAAATATTTAAACACTCAAATATTCCAGCCACTTTACATTTTATCTCCTCAGAAAGAAGCAATGTTTCAGAGGCGTTACCATGGAAACAATGGAGTGAGGAGGCAGCT
This sequence comes from Pachyramphus minor, assembly GCA_013397135.1. Lineage (NCBI taxonomy): Eukaryota > Metazoa > Chordata > Aves > Passeriformes > Tyrannidae > Pachyramphus > Pachyramphus minor. Next base: position 55,044 of record VYXB01010655.1, read on the forward strand.
AAACATAAAAGTAAGTCATCTATCAGTAAATCCAGAGACATGCTTTGGGGTAACTTGAAATTAAAAAATGGATAATCAATTAGTCTGTTGTTGAGCATCTGTTTGTACTTATTGGTCATAAGTACAAAAGGTGGACAAGAGGCCACCTTTTTCCCTGGGACAAGAAAATAAAACTTCCCTGTGCAAACTTTTCAGTAGCTAAAGTTCTTTCTGACAAAGGAGATAGCACCAGTCTGTGGAGATGACCACAGGAGTTACTTATCAGCAAGGTCAGGCAACTGAAATGGTATTGTTGGGGGTCAGCAACACCAGCTTCCTCAAACAAATCAATCCCTACTGATAGCAGTGAGCTGTGAATGTTGGAGAGCTGTAATCCAAGATACTTGCAAAGTTTAATTAGACCATGGGAAAAAGAAGATTAGCATTACTGGAGGTAAAAATGAAGCTAGATATGGCAAGCCCCTTCCAATTATGCAAATGAATACACAGAGCATTCTGCTCAGAAGTGGGTATTAAATTATACTTGTGGATAAATATAAAAGCATACCTTTGTCCATCTGTCACTATATATCCTGCAATACCATAATTTCCTCTCTCAAGCATGGGAAGGAATAACTCATTGCTGTTGCCTGTGTTCACATCATAAAACATTTTCCTGCAATTTTACTAAGCCTTAGCTTTACTGAAATATATGTTGTCTATATGAAGGTAACAAAGGAAAATCCAATGTTTCAGCTACGTCTGGGCAAGAAAAGCTCGAATAAACCTCTGTAATGAATATCATATTCACTTCAGGCATCAGCAAATTGACCACAGAAACACTTAAAATGTTTAAATATGCCACAGAAAATGTTCTGTTCAGAACAGATTGAGAAACAGAGCATTAGAGATTTGGGGTTTATTTGCTCTTCATAACCCTTTAGATCATGTTTAAAACCATCGTGCTTTCACTTGTGGGCAAAGGAAATACCCTGGGAGATGTCTAAAACCTCTCCCTAGCATTGAAAATTATCCTGATTATTAAAAGAAGAGTCATTCCTACTATCAGTGGTCACTGGAAAAAAATTATAGTTGTAGACTGCAGAGTGGGATACACCTCTAGCAAATCGACAGCTCTGGTTTGACTTGCACGCTGAACGCTTGTCCACTGGTGCCCAGGGTGGCCTTACAGTATCCACACCACAGCTGCCCTCCCTGGAAGGGTGCCCTTGGGACCAACAGAGCTTTTACTGACTGTCAGTTCCTCCAAAGTCTTTCTCTCTGAAACGATGGTTTTCTTCTTCACAGGGATCCACAAGGAGATGGAAGCATTACTGATGGAGCTTCTTGCTCAGAGACTTGGCACTCTACTCTGTGCAGGTAAACAGCTGCCACTGCACATTAGGAACACCTCAAGGTGGAGGAGGGCAGGCCAGATCCTATGAGCCTGAAACAGCAATTTAACCATGCACTGTTTAGAATGCCTTCCTCCTGGAGGATTACACAGAGGGTCAGATGGTAAATGAGATACCCACATAGCCCACAACCTAAGTAAACCGTAAGAGGAGCATGAGGGGAGTGGTCTACTGAGGCTTGGAACATGGGCAAGACCTTGCTACCAGCAAATCCCGATCCTACCCATACCCAGCTGGCTTGGGAGCAAACAGCCAGGTCAATTCACAACTGGATGGCAGAGCATCAGAGCATCAGATGGGCTGTAATGGTCATCATAAAATATATTCACTCTACAGCTTTTGAGAAAAGATAATTTATGCAATTCTTTCTATGCACACATACACACAAAATAATAGCATAACAGTATGGCTAAATAAATGTTTATCTGGAGAAAACTGATCTGTTGTCCATTTCACAATCATTTTAAAAAGTTGCATTTAGCCTTGTGACTGATAGAGTCTCACAGAATTGGTTATGCTGTTGGCATTGACTGTGCAAAGGAAGAGAGTTGGGCTGTGGTTTATGCAATTTGTTTTTCTCCCTGTTGGAAATCTATGGTAATTTTCCTGCACAAACTATCAAGATGGTTGATAGGCTGGAAATAAATCAGATCATTGAGGTGAATGTTTCATAGTAAGCTATTGTGTAATTGAACTGTATTTTCTATTTTAGCTTTCCAAATTCTAACAAATTAATTGGGGGGGGGGGGGGGGAGGGAAGG
>VYXB01010655.1:57229-71370 GCA_013397135.1 Pachyramphus minor
TTCTACAAGGTTTAACTAGCCTTAAAATTTGTTTTCAGTTTTTAAATTAACCCTAATTAATTATTTTTTTATTCTATAGAAAGCAAACCCACAAAATCTCCAGAGGCTTAGCTCTGACTTTGCCAAGAAAACCAAGAGAAAGGGCACAGCTTTACTTTAGTTGCTTTTGTCCCCCCAGAACAGATCAGAAACTTCCAGAGAGAGGCTGCCTCCCGCTTTCCTTTTGCTCCATGCCTGGCACAAGCCTACTCTGCCATGTGGCTGTGTGAACTGCCATGGCAGGCATCCTGTTATGGCACTTGTTTGAGGTGGGAATGCAGCAACCTCCAGCCTTTGGGATTTGCACTGCTGCAGGGTTTGTGGTGATTAGGAAGCTAATAAGCACTACTCTTTCCTTAATGTTTATATCAAGTACCCTCCCTGAATGAAAACCCACTTAATCTCTTGTTTAAAAAAAAAAATCTTTACCTCTCTGCTTTTCTCGGTGTTTCTGAGTTGCTGCTCACTGACTCTGATGGATCTTAGACCAAGTGCTAAGAAAAGAAAAATCTTTCAGCTCATCATCAAGTCTCTGAGCAAGTCAGAGTCATCCAGAAAAAAACCCCAACACTTAAAAGTCATACACAAAATAATAATCATGTTTAGGGCCTGATACTTTTTCCCACATTTGAACAGGCAGATGAACCAATTAATGTGAGTAGAGATACATGACATCCAGACTGCAAGTTGCTGTCCCTGAGACAGTGCCCCTGGCTCAGAGCTTTGTGGAGGGGATTACACTGAGTTACTCGTGACAAAAAGACAGAGCATTGGCATGCTCACCTATGATTTTCAAATGCTAACTTACAACAGGTAAGTATCCTAACTGCTACTTTTCTTTCTTTTAGGCTGTTAAAAAAGATACAATTGAAAATCATTACAACAGAATCCAAAATGCTGAAAATCTTTTTTTCGCCTTGACAAAATATCTGGTAATTATGAATACTCACGATTTCTCTGTTGAACTCAAAGATACTAAGGCATCATCACACTTTTAAAAATCTGATGTTATTTTACTAAATAATAAAGATTAAGACTTTATTATTAGAAGCAGCTTTTGAGGGAGGGAGAGAAAATATTTTAGCTTTAGCTAAGCTGTATTTTTAAACTTCTTGGTCATATCTTTTTTGCTACCTGAGGAATTTTAAGGAAGTAAATCAAATGTCTATCTGATTTTGGGTGATGTGCAATATTTATTCTGAAGGCTCATGCAGCTTCTTTCATTCTTAAATTATTTACAACATGCACACACTGTCATGTCTCAATAGATCACTCTGTAACTCCATCAAGTAAAATGAAAGTAATTGCACATTGTAAATATATATCTCTTTGTATCTGTATGTAGAGGCTTAGTAAGAATCAGTATTAATGTTCATCCATCCATACAAAGGACTAAATAATTTATTGAAGATAGGGAGAGGCTTTTCTGGTGGAAACAAATACAAAATCCAATTAGTCCAGTGTGTATCTTGAGCACCAATTAGTACTGGAGATGGCAAAAGAAGGTGGAAGAAATCAAGTCTCAACAAGAAGGCTTAGTTTTAGTACCAGATAGCTGGCAACTAGTTTAAATGCTGATACTTGGAGGAGTTTGATCCTTCAGTAGGTTTTTTTATTTGTTTATGAAAATGAAAGTATGAAAAAACCATGTACCTTTTCTAACATCCTATTTCCTTTTGTTGGGCCAGGCTGGCTGTGCTAAAGAAAAAGAAAAAAAGAAAAACAAAGAATAGCCTTAAGGCAGATGCATTAGTCTCTGCATCAGTATCAGTTTCTCTTCTTCTCCAAAAGTGATTTCACAGTAGGAATTCCAGTAGGAATTAAAACATTTTCCTACAAAAGGAAAATAGAGAATGAGAGCTGCGTGCTGCAGAATACAGATGGGACTCAGAATCACTAACAAGGCTGATAATTTCCTTTGGTCTGTACCATCACATACACACAACCATATAACTGTAAAAACCACTCCTTAGCCAGCAAAACATTGAAACTTTGAACAGCTCCCTAGTACAAAATTTTTGAAGAACATAAAAATTTGGGATTCATTTGTGAGTTAATCAACTGTTACAGCTCTCAGCATTCAAACTTTTTTTTTACTGTTCAGTGCACTTATTGTTGTGATCAGGACCCCAACAAGGTTATGACTAAAATGGGGCACAGAACCTGAATCGGAATCGAGAGAAATCACTGTGATTTTTTTTTCTCTTTTAATAAGAATCAGATCTTTTCCTTGCACCACAGAGAGCCATAGAAAAGAGATGACCATTAAGAAAACAATAAGAATAATAAATTAATTCTGCCCAGTCATCATTATTCAACTATTCCTTGTAGTCATTCCAGGAATAGCTGCTTTGGATCAATTTGGAAACTGCTGTCTCAGGACAAGCTGAGAGAGATGAAAGACTTTGCAAACCTCAGTTGATGTTAACAACTGTGATGGATTCAGGCTTCTGAAATCACCATCTGATTAGATAAACTTGTACACAGGGCAACATAGAAATCAAAGATAATACACCTCACCAAGCCTTCCCAGTGCTCTGTTTGAGCATTTTTTAGGCTTGTATAATGAGACTGTTTCAGAGAAGTGGGAATTAAGGAAAACCTTTATGTAGAGCCCTGGGAACATATTTCTGGGTAATAACCCAGTATTAAAATTTGATTTTTTTGTTTGGAGAAACTCCAGCAAAACCAATAGAGTGTGCGTGGAGAGAAACTGCAGTTTTGTTTTCTTTGTATATCTGAGGAATTCCCAGGCAAAGAGGTTTTCTGTATCTGCATAAGAAGACACTGCTTGTTTATACAGTGGGTTTCCCTATGCACCTCTGCAATGCTTGTTTCATATTTTGTCTAAGAACACAGAAGTTTAATAAAGGTAGTATTTCAGAAACAAAGAAATGGAAATAAAATTGAGATAAGCCTAGCTACAAAGGGACTGAAACCACTGCTACAGAACTTGGAATAGAAAGTCATATAATCCGGGCAAAGTTAAATGGAAAAAGATGCTTAAACCAAACAGTGATATCATTGCAGCCACTATTGAGAATGACTTACAAAATGAATAGAATTTTTTAATGGGAAAAAAAAAGAGAGTAACAAAGAACAAACTAGGACACTTACAACATAAGTCTGTGTGTTAGAAGGAGCCTCAAAGGAAATGTAGCAATTCCCCTGAAAACTGGACCTCGTTTATAGGATACGCCACTAATTAAGTCAGCAACTACAACGCATGAGGGGAACATGACTTTCCAAGTTGTGTATATATGAACAGTAAGAGAGAAAAAGTCTCTTTGGAATGCACATCAGTTTCTGTTATCTCTCCATTCCAGCAAGAGTCGTTAAAAGCATAAGAGAAAGGTATATTTTAAAACACTAGAAAACAATCAGCGTGCACCTATGTACTCAGCAGTGCAGAAAACACTTGACAATTCCCTAATTACCAGGGCACGCCTAACAAGTTAACCTTCTGTATTCACATGCTGACTACCAGGCAGTGGGTGATCCATGTTTGCCTACGTAGGTCTATGGAAATATGGGTGAGAACAGTGTACCATCTGTTTATTTAATACTATCCATGCTGCAAGCACATCACTATTTTGAGCCTCAAACTTCTGAGTACTGAGGAGGCAGAAGACAAGTGTTGCCATTACATTGCAGTTATATTTATGATGTGTGTACATTTTGCCTGGGGGTGAAAATCTAAGACTAGCAACGAAAAACATTTGGAGAGTTATCACAGTACCAGTGCATTGGACTTTTCACTACACCAGATATACTTTGTTATCCCAGAAAGAGGTAGATTGTTGCCTAAATCTGGCCTATTTGCAAAATGCAAAATACAGAAGAATTCTTGTCTGTATCTGCGAAGACTGAGTTACAGAAGGGACATCAGTAGGAAAGCCCAGTGGCTAAATGTCACCTGCATGAAAAGCAAGAAAATAATCCAGATCAGCTGTCACCAAACCATAAGCTGGGTTGCTAAGACCCAGACTTTGCCCAGAGGTAGAGAAGGAACATCTCACCACACTAATCAAGAATGGCAGTTACTAGAATGTAAATAGCAAAACTAAATATGAAGATCGTGTCAGTGAAAGGAGTTAATAAATTCATACAGCAATCGTTCCATGAATGTGCATCATGAGGCATATTCTGTATTCGTATATATGCGTATCCACTATGAAAAAAGTGATGAGTTAAAAGCCCTGACTTCCCTTAGCAACAGAGAATATTTTCCTCTCAGTTTAGAACAGTAGCTCTTTTATGCTTTATTACCAAATAATTCTCCAAAGGAGTTACTTGTGGCAAGAGTGCATGTCTCCAGGAACTGCAGGAAATCCCTGGCAGTTGGTCCACTGCAGTTCTGATTTGAGTGCTCCCTCCAATAGCTGTTGTCTGGTCTGTCTTTTCTAAGAGCTGATGCTGAAATCTCAAGACAATGAATATTTCACCACCTTTCACTGTAGTGATTTTGGCTCATGTTTGTGCTGACTCTATCTATATTCATGTCCCCATGGAATGTAAGTCTGTCCTTTTCCCCCTCCAGAACAGTTAGATCCTTATGTGACCCCATAGGTCTGAGTGCTTTAGTTTGCTGATTGGCAAGTGTCTCTCTTCCATCTTTGTGAGCTGGAATAGTGCTGGTACTGTATCCCAGCCACAGTATCAGACATTGTGACAGGTTACTTTTACCAAGAACTATTGAAAATGTTCTTCTGTCTGGGAACACCTTATTGCCTATTTTCTTTGCTTTTTGTAGGCATCTTCAAAAATCTTAGCAACTTTTTCTGTCCGTTCAGCTTTGTCCATTCTTGAGTCAACATCATGTCTGAGGAGATGCACAGTATTTTTGCTGCTTAATCTTTGGAAATTAAAAATGCCTTAATATTGTGCCAGATATCCATAACTAGTTTCATTAGATCTCTCCTGTCTTTGCTTATCTTGCTTCAGTAAAGAACTGTCCTGTTTTTCCAGGTACCATTGTACCAATGTACCTGGAAAATTGATAGCTCTTTCCAAGTATCGATGTTTGAATGATTTGGAGGTATATTTGAAAGAATGACCCATGTATGAAGAGTCAGTTGGGTTTGTACAGATATTGTCTTTGTCTCACTGGTTCATTGATGTTTCAAAAGAAAGTGGTGTCTGTATTGTTTGCATACTTTATTTTCTGTTTCTGTCTTTTCATACTAGAGGGCTGCTCTAGATAAGACAGCAGTTGTCTGTCTGTACACTGTCATTCTCTTTCCTGTAATGTAGAGCAGAGTTGCAGTTTACAAAAATATTTTGGGTTCCCTGTGGCAACACTGAATTGCTCCCTGTCCTTAGATTTGTGAGTTTTTATATGGAAATACATTATTGTAGGATACCTTCCACTATGTCAGGGGTATTTTTATTCTGTTGGCAATACAGAACCTGCTGTCTACAACTCTCTGCTGAGTTCACAAGATTCTGAGCATTCCTCATAGATAGCTATTACTTGACTTTGATGCCTTTTGCATTTGCACGAGTACTGGTGTATTTTCCTTGTTTTTCATGAGCCAGGTGATTGCATGAGTCTCTTCACTGCTTATGCCCTGCACTGCAGATGAATGTGTTCATGTGTGTATGTCTATGCCTGTTAGTAAAGTTAATGTGAGCTAAACTGTCTTAGTCAAGCACACTTGTCTTGTCCCTATCATTTAGAAATGACAATGCAGAAGCTGACTGTTTTGTGGTATGCTGGTTTATTGTTCTTCCAGATCTTTTCTCACAAAGAAACCTTTTATTTATGACACCTTTTGAAAGATTAAATGGTTTCTAAGCACCACTAGGATTTTACAGTTTGTCTTCTTTCGATGCTCCTGCTAACACAGGTAGCAGTTTTTATCAGTGGCAGCTGATAAATTTTCCATTTCCATAGTTTCCATTATGTTGACATACAAGTGCTACTAAACTGATCCTACCTTAAGTCCAGCCTTGCAAGGGCAGAAAATGAACAGTGTTGTTATAAACATGTTTATTTTATTTTATTTTTCTTTTCTTTTTTTTTTCCTTATTTCCTTTGTGCCATTTAGAATTAAGAAAGACAGACATCCCAGGCCATGCAACAGGCCAGTTCTTTCTCCAATTACTCTGTCCACTCATGTCACACTTCTGAAAAGTAGAGTTCCTAGAATTTTGAGTTATAATCATTCAACAGCTTCACCTATATGGAATAGTGCCTCTTGAAAACCACAGGTTAATGCCTTGCTCAGTTCTATACTTCCTGCACAACCTTTGACAGGTCACTCATCATGTCTGTACCAAGATGACTAAATATTTAATTGTGGTATTTATGTCAAAAAGGACTGTTCCATAGTAAGACTAATGCACAGGGACCGTTATAAGGTAAAGAAAGTTTACAGCAGAGAGTTGCCTGTATCTTTCCCTCTTGAGATGAATCAAATCCATTACAAGACAGAAAAAAAATCTTCTCATTTTTTCCCTTTTTCCTCCTCAAGGCTACACAGAGATCAAGCCACTTTTGCTCTCTATTATGTTAAAGATATTTTCAAAATAATCTTTTAATAAAACTTCAGCCATGCTTGGATGCAGTCCCTGTGTGGATGTGTATAAGAATGCCCCATACATATAGGAGTGTGTTGGAACACTGTGCGCCTTACCTGGCTGAACAGCTAACAGAAACCTTGCAGCCCCTCCCTTCCTCAGTAAAAACACTTCTTCCTTGAACTGTAACCACTGTGAAGTAATGGCATGGAAATAACCTCTCTGCAAGCAAGGCATGGGCTCCTGTCTTAGCAAGATCAATGGAGAATGACCAAGAGAGGTGACACTGTAAAACATTGGTCCAGAATGCAGATCTACACATGAACTGACATCCGAAAACAGAATGAGGAGGATACTCAGAGGGTCACCTATGGCTTCAAGTACCGGACCAGTTTTTCTCTACTGTAGGCTTAGTTATGAACAAGCTTGATTGACCACATTCAAGGCATTTTCCCTAGCTGGTATGCATTTTCAGGGTTTAATCCTAAGCAGTGCACAGACAGCTTGAGCAAAACCACACACCAATTTGTCCTTGTAAGTCTTTTCAAGTACCAACAGGGATAAACAATGTACAAGAACCTTCCAAGCAACCAAATGATTAAGGAGTTCTCTTTCCCCTGACAGCTTTACACACCTAAGATAACTTAAAACTAATGGTAAAACTAAGAGTTTAGGGACTTTCGTAGATTTTGTAGCAATTTCAGAAGAATCACAGCCTGATGGAATGAGGATCAACTCACACTCAGCCAGCCAGATAATCATGAACCACATTGGAAGTCATTTTATCAACAGCCAGTAGAACTCGGCAGAAATTATTACTTTTTTCTCAGAAGGAAAAGCAATTCTGGTTTATATAACATCTTCTTAAATACACAACAGAAGATGAAAGATATTTGGTTTTGATGATATCTGGCTTGTATGTCACATTTCATTCTAAACTGAGTAGCAAATACAATCCCATCTGAAGATGATGTTAACGGTGTTAGCCAGACCTACATTTCTCTATCCTGTTACTCTTAGATTGCCTGAATTCAAGCAGGATTTATGCTCTGATGAACACACTCATCCAGTCTGATTTACTAGACAGGAGTTAAATTATCTCCAAGCCTATATCCAAAGATTTGCTGGCCCGTAGCCAATAGAGAGATAAAGCTACCACCCAAATGAAAGCTCAAGTTGGCAGCACTGTACAGAAACTTATTGCACAGGTGAGTGGTACATTACATGACATTTGTTTGCTCAGTGACACACCATGACATCAATATCACTTAAAATGCTGGCGTCACATCTCTGTATTTGGCTTAGGCATCGTATGACAGAGTCAAATTGCACTGACGAGAAACGAGGAGTTTTTGGACAGAAGAACAAGCCTCAGGTGGCAGGTAAATGGAACTCTGTCAGAACTGCATAATGATGAGACATTGAATGTACAGACGCCCACCAAGGAGCCAAATGGGTGCATCAGAGAGATACTGCACATGGACCACAGGGTCACTGTTAGAATAAGAGCCACAGAATAAAGAGCATGTCACCTTTTCTGAAAGATTTATATTCATCTGGTTCTCTGTAATGGTAATTTGTTACTCACAATAGCTTTTTCACATGTTCCAGACAGTTGTTTCACTGAGACCATCAGCAGTAAAAAAATCTTTGTCCTTCATTAACTTCTCATGCAAGCATTAATTATCCCACAGATTCTAGTAATAATAGGCTTATGAAACTGATGTTTAAATGTACCAATAACCTCTGCATGAGCTGTCCCATCCATCAGCAAATCCAGGAAAGTAACTGTGGAAGGAATATACTTTTAGAGAGTTTGTACCAAGATTTCTTTTCCTCCTTCCAGACCAGCTGGAAAATAAATTGAGGAAGCCTGTTTTAATTTTCCACGCTCATCTTTTCCTTCAGTAGCTTTTAATCACTGTGAAGCTTAGTTTTTAATGCCTCTGAAGTTAAACTTGGGCTATTTGGTGTATGCAGTTCTTTTGGAACAGCACCAAGCACAAAAGGTACGCTGCTCTCTCCTGTGTGTTTCTGTTATTCCTGTTAATCGACCGTAATACTGTACTGGAACCTGTGGTGTTGGGCCCTATTAAACACTAACCGTCAAAGCTGCGTGGCCCCAGGAGCTAAAACAACACAGCTGGTGAGACACACCCAGGGAGCAGAGTACACAGACCATGAGCATGGTCCCTGTAGCACGAGTTAGTATGACAAGCACTGATTCTGGCAGATGAGCAGACTCCTAGACTGCTTACTGATCACCCTGGTCCTTGGAAGATGCTCTGCATGTTTGGAACACTGCATCTACGAGGTGGCCACTGAGGCTGCTGGAGTCCCGTGCAGATGCTGTGGTTTTCCCACAAGGAGTACCTTTCAAGATCAGGTCCTCTGGATGCATAAAAATGCAGAAAATCTCCCCAGTCTCCTCCTGACCTTTAAGTAGCACACCATGGTGTGGAGGTATGTCCTTGGAGTAGGGTGGGGAGAATGTTAAGGGTGCATGTTTTCCATGACCGCATACTTGGGTAGGGGCCTTAGCCCACAGTGCCAGTTTTCCAGCAGTCTTTCAGGGCTCAAGCCATCTCTGCTGTGGTTGGAAAACCTGTCAGCATGCATGTTCTAGAAAGAGGAGTCCAGGAGAGTGTTCAGCAAATCAATCCTCCTCAGCTGTGGGTGTTTATTACAGTGGCTGTTAGATGCCATAAGCTTGAAAAAGCACTACCTTATGCTGTGAACTGTGAATTTAAGTGCAGTCCTTTATGTCAGTTCTCCTATTTCTAAAACTCTCATCAAATCGCAAGTTAAAAATACTTGAAGTACTATGGCCTGTCTAATTTTCTGTATGAGAACCAAGTTCTCTGTCAGCACACACAACAATGTCCTCACTTTAGTTGGTTCCTGGTCTTCTGTGATACAGACATTAATGAACTGTAACCTGGGAAACCACTGAAAGTCTGTCGGCTTAATGTCTGTGAGATGTTTGGTTAGATTAAGTGGTCTTTCAGGATGGAAACTGAAGAGATCTTCAGCCGCCGCAACTTCATGGTCTTCAGGCTGTTCCTTTATAGTATCAAAGTTTCTTGAAACTCATGGAGCTAGTTTTGGGGTTTTTTTCTATCTACAATGAAGCAATAGCTGGTGTCTGGAAGTGGAAGAATCTCTAGTTATCAAAGTAATTTGAGAAAGAAAGAATGTACTTGCAAGATTAGGGTAAATAATATTTTGCACTTTGATAACAAAATCATTCAGAAGTTTCTAAGCCCTGTACATAGAATCATAGAATCATAGAATCACAGAATGTTAAGGGGTTGGAATAGACCTTAAAGATCATCTAGCCCCAACCCTTGCTGCCATGTGCAGGAACACCTACCACTAGACCAGGTTGCTCAAGGCCTTATCAAGCCAGGCTTTGAACACAGCCAGGACTGGGGCATCCACAATCTTTGTGGGTAACATGCTCCACCCCCACATTCATCAGTTAAACCTCATACTATCCCATTAACACTACCCTTAACTTATACAGGTAGCTGAATGACAAGGAGAGTAGAGGAGGGTAAGACATTCACTCAAATTCACACCGCAAACTGGACTTGGACTATAACCAAGAGTCTCCAATCTCTCCTTCTGGCCCTCTCTCCATAAAAATGCTGCCCTTCCTCATCTGGGCTTGCCTTTCACTTGCATGTGAATTTGTCTGTCTGTCTGATACCTCCTTAAACACATATGATCTCTAACACAGAGTCAACAGGGCTACAGGCTGTCCCACCATGTCTCCTTCCTTTTCTCTAGCTCACTTGGGAAACACTGCCATCCTCTCACCCTTGCCATTCTGTGTCTCATCTTCTCTCTCCCTGTCCAGGTGACAGCCTGACAGGTTGTTTTTAATATAGGTTGTTTCAGTATCCCTGCTATATATTTGTCTCATTCAAAATCCTTCTAGAAAATAATTTTCCTGTGCTGCTATCTAGATCCTTCACTTTGTCCTCTTCTTACATTGCATTAATGTCTTTTCTTTCTCTTCTTTTCACTCCCAGCTCTTCAATCCTCTGCCCCATCCTACCTCTTGTCTTCTGGTCATCTCAGAGGGATCAAAACATGCTTCTAATCAGACCGTGTGTCAGGACCCAACTATTTGGAGCCCTGACATGAATCCTCTCTCTTTATCCTGCCCTCACACAAAAGAGGCATTCTGTGAAGTTCCACAGGCATGCTTATATTTCTTAAATTCTCTTTAGGTATGATGTCACCAAAATGTTACTGGCTAGCTAGGCTGCTGGAGCAACCTGCCTCTGATAAGAAGCATAATGTCTCCACTGGATCCCACATATTCCTATTTATCTGTCTGCATCCTGCTGGGTTGTATCTTATTCTTACATGGCAAGCTTGGGGTTAGAGGCAGAAATTGCTTTTTTGTTCTGTGTTTGCAAAGTACCAACCACACTGGGAACTGAGTCCATCATTCCCAAGTCTTTGACATTAAGGTGATAAATAAGAGTGAAAATTACAGTCACAGAATTGTCGTGGGGAGACCAAATGGCAGCACTGACAACAAAGCAGCAGCATCCTGTTTTTCCCTCCTTGCTGTTCATCCCTCATTGTTCGTTTCAGTATCTCTGTGATTCTGTACCTGGACACACGCAGCCTGTGGAGCAGTAGGATTTGTCACCATCTAGAAGTCTCCTGCGAATTAGATGAGTAAGATCACATGGCTTTCTGCCAGCCAAATAGTTGTAAGCTCTTCATTTACAAGGAGCTTTCACTTGAACTTAGCCGCCACAATCCAATTTGCTTAATTTCAGTAAGGTTTAAATTGTTATTCCTGCTCTTTCTACACTTACAGCCCCAGAACAGTATATTAAGAAGATGTAAGTAATGTATCTAGAGAGCTTTTCAACTGGATGTGTTAAAATCTGCTTTTTTGCCCCTAAAAATGTCCTGGCAAGAAAAAATTACTAGTTGCAGACACGTGTTTCTGTCATATCTATCAGCAAGCAAGATAAGCTGATTTGCAGCCTTGGACACTAACCATCACTCTACTTTCAGGTTGCTGAGGACTTGATTTATAAACATGGCAAAAGCTAGCATGCTCCAAAAATAGACTATGCTTTAGGATTCAGCATATTTAAAGCAGAACATTAAGGTGAAAACGCAAAGTGTTGATCATGTTTAGAGAGGAGTGTAACAGCACACTTCAAAGAAAGTAAGTCACCTAAATGTTGTATAAGAGATCACTTGGATTTAGTGAAGATGAGGGAGCAGAGGAAGAGGCAGAACTCAGAGTTAACTGGATGTGTACAGAATAGGAAAAAGAGGTGCATTTTCACCAGCTTGAAAGCTGTGCCATAGGTGTTAAATGGCCTCCCAAGCCTAAGCAGACTTTCCGTATAAGGAATATTTTCTTTTGATGTTTCTTCATCTAGGGCGCTGACCATCGTAAACCTCTTAAATTTCAAGTGCTATTTTTATGGCCTCTTTATGATTGGAGTAACCTCACTTAAAGGATTACAGGGGTTACCTCATGTCTTTCTAGACAAATGCATTCTGGTAAAGATCAGATTGATCTGAAGTCAGCTGTTATCTTTAGCTTTGATTGTTAATCATTACCAAGACCTTTGTTCTTTGGGGCTACTAGGGAATCCTAAATGCAGGGTATGTTAATTAGTACCTGGCTTATCAGCAAGATGTGCATCATCAAATAAAAGAAATATATCCCTGATGTTGTTAGGGAAAGTACTTGAAAATAAATTTAAAATACTAGTATTCACCTGATGATTCCCACAATGTTTTGCTGATTTGACTTTACTGTTTACGACTGTTTTATAGTAGAGGTATTTAAAAGGGATGGTGAGTAGGGTGCTCTATTTTATAAGGGATGAATGCTCTCTAAGTAAAAGAATGCCCAGCCTAGATTGAATCATTTAGACAAGCTAAAGCCAAATTTACAGTTTAATATATTTGTGAGGTTATTCAGAGCCAACCTACAGTAGAAATGATGCAGACACTGCCTTCATATTAAGTAGCAAGTCCCAGCTGATCATCAGCAAACATCAGAAAACACAGTGGTGATTGATTACAGTCTAAAGCTCCACAGAGCTTCTGAATGACAAAATACAACTATGCAGAGTGTACTTTGAAAAGCACAGTCCATGTACTGTGTCACAAGACCTTTCAAGTGCAAAGAACTACTACGTTTCTGTGCACAGCTCTTCTCTCTGTAAGACTGCCCTGTTGTACCTGAGCCTGCCGGGGCATCAGCTGCCTGAGGGTCTCACCTTTTGCTGAATTGCTTCACAACTTTTAATTTTGAAGAAAGGTACAAGATCCCCAGTGCTGTTTTCATGTTGCCAAAGCCAAAGGGTGTGTCCAGAGGAAGTTGTGAGTGTGGAAGGGACCTCTGAAATATATGATGTGTAATCTGGCACCTAGAAATATTTGAGTTCATCTCCCACATCTATTTTTAGAAATTCTTCCTGCAGGTGCTTCCTTTAATCCCAAAGGTCGCAGATAAAGGATTCCTTTAATACACTCCAGTCTGAGCTATTCGATCTAGGAAAGGAATTACGCCAAGAAATTGTTCTCATGTATTAAGTTAGCTGGAGCAAAGATGCTCAATATTAAATTTGAATGTTTGAATGATAAGGTCATCCCCTGCCTTCGCAGTCTGTAACAGGAAAAGGTCCCAGAATCACAGAATGATTGAGGCTGGAAGGGACCTCTGGAGGTTCTCTGGTCCAACCCTCTGCTCAAGCTGAGGTTTCTGAAGACCATGTCCAGATGACTCTTGAATATGTCCAAAGATGGAAACTCCACAGTTTCTCTGGGCAACCTGTGCCAGTGCTCAGTCATTTGCACAGCAAAAAAGTGTTTTCTGATGTTTAGAGGGAACGTCCTGTGTTTCAGTTTGTGCCCACTGACTCTGGTGGTCTGGACCCAGTGCTCCAGGTATGGCCTCACCAGTGCAGAGTAGAGGAGCAGGATCACCTCCCTCAGCCTGCTTTCAAGCAATTTCCCCTTGGTGAAGCCATGCTGAGTGCTCCGATCACCTTCTTGTCAGAGCAGTCTACCTATGGGATTAGAAGCTCTAACAGCAATATAAAAATCCATCAGCAACTTCTCAAATCTTATCCAAACTCAACTCAATTTTCTTTCAACAGCATTGGTAAAGCACCTTCCTTCATTAAGTATAGCTGGAATATACAAGTATATAGGCTCTTTATTAAAGGCATTTCCTTTTCTTGCAATAAGTTCTGTTGTCAAGTCTTCCATGCCGCTGTATCTTGGATCAGTATGTAATTTAGGCATGTTTGTAACCAAAGAGACAGAAGCATTCCAACTTTACAGTTAGATAATTAGGCAACTCTTAAAACATGGTTAGCCCCAGTTCCCCTTGAGGGGAAGGGGTAGTTCTTAAATAAGAAGTGTTTTGAAGTCTGTAGCATTAAGATCAGGAGACGGGAATAGAATCTTTACAACCCTTCAATGGAATTGAATTCCGTGGGTTATTTATATACTTTTTTGAAAGATGATCTCTATGTAATGAACAAAATTCTCATTTTAAGAGGTACTTGTTTTTTGTG
>VYXB01010656.1:0-14349 GCA_013397135.1 Pachyramphus minor
CATGTTCTGGGGAGGGGGGCGGCCCCTGGGTTGCTGGTCCCCATAAAGAGCCGCGGGACTGCCCCGGTAGGAGTCTGACCCTGGGGACAGCCGCTGGGGGTTTTATGGCTGTGCGTGTGTTTTCATGGCAACGGGCAGACACTGATGGCCAGGAAGTTCCGCCTGAACGTGAGGAAGAACTTCATTGCGGGCGACTGTGCCGTGGAACAGATTGCCCAGAGAGGTTGCGGATTCTCCCTCGCTGGAGATATCCAAGAACTGTCCGGGTGCAATCCTGTGCCATGTGCTCTGGGGTGAACCTGCTAGAGCAGGAAAATTGGACCAGATGACCATTGTCCCTTCTACCCTGACCCATCCTGTGATCCTGCGATTCTGTGATTCTGTGACACGGGGCTGGAAGAGGTTTGTTAGTGACAGGGAAGTGAGAAAACGAGCCAGGTGTCTGTCAGGGATCCCGAAGAGTGAGTCCTGCGGTGAGCAGCCCACCTGCCTTCCATAAGGAATTAAGTTTGAAAATGTAAAACATAAGCAGCCAGGAAGTTATTTCATGACATTAAAGTGGCACACCGACATTTAAATATGCGGTAGTGTGAGTCTGCTGCCGTGGCTGTGGGCCGGTCACGGCTGCCTGACCGGAGATCCCTGATTCCCGGGCGGGGAAATGGGGTGGGAGAAGCAAGCGAACAGCAGAGGCAAAGAGACAGTGCATGTCTAGGGTTTCTGATTATTGTAATGGGTTTGCTCTCTATTATGATGCCATAATGTCTAATTTGTGTGGCAGATCTTCCCACGAGATAAATAACGTGTGAATTCTCCATAAAGAGCCTTTATAGGAGCACAGGTGCCTGAAAAAGAAGCGGATGGTGTGCAGCTTCCAGAGCTGGCAGAGTGATTCACTGTGTTTGTGCATCCTCAGTATCTGAGCAGACAAGAATCACCATGGGAAGCTGATTGCTGTGAGGCAAGAGAGCACCTCCTTCCCCAGAGCTAAACAACCGCGGATGGTTCAAAACTTGTCTCGGCAAGGAGTTGCCCTACTGCAGAAATTTTTGTTTTGAATGAACAAAGCACATATTTAATCTAGGGGAGGGATGATTACTTAAAGCGACGTATAAAAACATACTTGATCCTCTGACTAACTTTACAGTTGCACTAATGTTGTCTTGCAAAACTTGAGCCCTTTCCATCATCACTTTAAACCTAGTTTAATATCTATGGATCGCAGGAATGGATATGGAGGATTAAATACATTGTCAGGTTCTGCTTGCAGAGCTACCTGACGTGTTCTGACAGATAGGCCCTGTTTCCACATGAAATCTTTTGGAGCAAAGTGTTATATTTAGAAAAACATGTCTGTACTACAGCTCTACACCATGAAAAATCTGGAATTTAAAGCACCTGATATCGACGCAGAGCAAAACTATATAATTTACTATACATTCAGCCTAGGTAGTATGAAACTTTTCCAAGCATGAAGATCATTATAAGCCTGAACAACTCTTAGATAAGGAAGTGTATTGGCAACAGATAGGTTTCAGGGAGGATATTAAGCAAAGTAAAGACAGGAAGCCCAATCGTAAAAGGCACTATTGGATAAAGGAAGCTTGGCATTTGCAATGAGCTGAATGCCTTGATGTTACCAGTGATTTACATAGTGGGCAAATCTCCACATCAACCTGGAAGGAATGAGGAAGCAATGCCACATGTTCAAACCCATGTCCACATACAGAAGATGTATGGAAACACTACAGAAAGTGTAGTTCATAAGGGAGCAGTAACTGTGAACTTAATTGAACTCTGCTTTATTTGAGTAAGNGAATAAATTGCATGACAGGTTGATTCAAAATTTTAGTAATGTTTTTATTCATAAATTTACCTTGATTGGCACATTCTCGGGATCCTTCTTTAGCTCCACATTTTAAAGAAACAATCGTGTTTCACAGTTTGTCTCCATTGAATCACTCCCTAGGCATGTTCTCTGAGTCTGATCCAGAAGTCCAGCAGTCTGTCTTATCTACCAACATTTGATACGCGGTTTCCGAAAACTGTGACCTGATGAGCAGTTAAAGACTGCAGAGCCTTTGTGTGTTGCTCACAAAAGGATTTCTTAATAATGGCTGTCTCCAGCAGATAAAGCTGCACAAGCTGTGGGGTGAGTTCTGATCTGCAAACCAGAGCTAGCAGCCAAGCAGATGTGGGGGAGACCTGCATCTCTACATTCCAGACTGCAGGTGCCCCCTTTACTGCCCTGCCTCGTCCTCTCAAAAACCCAGCCTAAACTGCTCTTCCCTGATCAAACTGCAGTTGTAGGATGCAGATTCCAGTTTCTTCTAAGCTGTAGAGCAAGCACCACGTCAGCTTCTGCTTCAGAAACACCAGGTACTCAAGACTGGGGTAAACACGGGTAGCAACGCCCAGCTTAACGTAAAGATCCAAAACACCACGAATATCCCAGGCTGGCACTCCACCCGTTATTGTACTCTGAAAATCTTACTACACTGTGGTAGACTGTTTCCCTCCCACTCTCCCTGACTTGGAGGTAGAGCAAGACAGGGAAAACAGCTTCAAGGAGAGCCAGTTCAAAAGTTGCTGGGGAAAGGAGCTTGAAAGGGAGAGCTTATTAGAAGTCAGAAGAGTGGGGACTAGATAAACATAATTTTGTTTTTCAGAATCATGCCAAAAAACCAACCATTTTCAGTCTCCAAGTCAGGATTCTGGTACCTTCTTTGGGAGAGCCCTATTTTGTTTCTGCTTGGACAACAGCTCTCTCTAAAGAATAAATGTGCTATGATGATTCTGCACATGGGGTTGTCAGGAATCTGTCACAGAAATTTTAATGCACAGTGGGATCTGGCTCGCTCCTACACTCAGAGGACCAAGTGATACACACAGAGATCTCAAGTGTGACATTCAATTTGTGTTGGGTTATTCAGCAGAGGTGTGGAAGGAATTTAAATTAATGAGAGTTTGTAAAGGGCTTTGAGGTGAAAAATGAAAAATATTCCCTTTCAGTAGGGTGTAGGTCTCCTGTATCTCACATAATGCATTCAGTACATGAAAAGGAAAAAAGATAGCTGATTAGGACTGGAGCAAAATTTTAACAGAAATAACTGAGAATAGGTATTAAATAAAGAGGACTGAAATCTCCAGCTCCTCTTGCGATAATGCTGCAAAACTACGAATCTAAATTAAAAATCAAGAGTGTGAAGTTACCCCATGCACAGAAACGCAGTGTCTATACTGCGCTTTTGATCAAAAAGCTACTAACGAGATTAATCTGTGTCACCTCTTCAGTTGACCCTGTTATTCCATTGTTCACTCTTTACAAAATGATCGTGTTATATGGCATCTCAGAGTCACGGTCTTGTCCCTTTCATGGTCTCTTCAGCTCCCCAATGATTCTAACTCTAATGCCATTTCTATTTTTGTAGTTAGTTCATCTCTTCATCCACAAAACCCATTTGGTAAATACAAGCCTGAGCCTAGTTTCATGGGAGTTAAAATCAATAAAATTTGTGTCTAAGCAACCACTTGCCTTCCAAAAATAATAGTACAAACTTCTACAAAGGGCTGACTCTGGAATCACACTAGTGCCAGTATAGGTGGCTGTGCTGAGCGCATTGACAGTGAGGCACATCATGGAGAAAAGAAATGGAAAATAACAACAGCCTTTGAGACAAATAAAAAGGCAAAAACTATATAGACCAAGCATTGTGATGAGGCCCAGTATGTCACACATTTGCTAGACCTCTTGAGTGTTATTAACTACAGTTTAAGAAATAACTGGCTTAATGATTAGGATGCTATTTTCATTTGTTTATGTCTGATCTTATGTGTATTTCTAGCTGGAAGAAAGCAATGCTTGCCCTTTTTCTGTAATGATTTACATGGAATAATGCCTCCTTTACACCCTCATTTTACTAATCTAAATAACCCACGCTCTTGGAGCCTCCACACACATAGCAAGCATTTTCTCCCATTCCCACACACCTCTCTTAATTATCAGTGATCCAATTTGTACATGACAGTGCCAGTTAACTTTCTTACTGTGCACTGACTACTTCTGAGATACTTTCTGGTGCTACTGAAGATGATCGCAATCCATGAAACATGAGGCTCCTGGGGTTGAATGTTTTTTTTCTTCTGGCTGTAAATGTTTCAGTGCTTTTCTTAACCTGCTGGCCTGGAACTAGGAGACCAACACTTGTGCAAAGGCAGGCCCCTCAGTGATTTCAGTGGTACAGTCAGTTATTATATACTGATGATTTTGTTCAGGCAAAACTTTCAGTATCTTCAAAGAGTTTTTGTCTATACGTAATAAATACGTAATAAACAGGACAGAATCGGCCTTTAATCACTTTAAAATAGATAGGCTAAAGCAAAACGAATACATTCCAGGAAAAACTGCAAACTGGCAAGGGCCAGACCTAGTTGACCTTTTCCTTATCTGCTTTCTAGCATGAGTCTATTTTTTTCACCATAAAGTATGATTTTGACAGAAGCTTAACCTATGCCAATGCGTTTTTCAAGGCAAGCTTAACTTTGGAGGGCAAAGCGGTTTAACTAAGTAGATCTGAATATGAGCTTTGCTGCTGAAATGTATATAATAATAATAAGAAGAAGAACAGGTTATCGAAATGGCACACTGGGTTTGAACTGGTGAAATGTCGTTGAAACTATATTACAAAACAAATTTTTGGTGCTATCTCTTTGGTGATTTTGCAGGCGATAACTAACTGTTGGGAGCAGTCAAATCACTGGAGGGCAGGGCTGCTACTGAGAGGGACTGAGAGAGTCTAGAGAAATGGGCTGACAGGAACTTCGAAGCTCAGGACAGGCAAACACGAAGTCCTGCACTTGAGTTGGAATAACTCCATGCAACAGGACAGCCTGAGGGCTGACTGTATGGAAAGGGGCCTTGCTCGAAAGGACCTGAGGATCATGGTGGGCTGGCAGCAGTATGTCCTTCTGCAAAGGCAGCTACAGCCAGGACTGTGTTAGCAAGCAGTCGATCAGCAGGGGAAAGGAATTCTTCCTCTTCATTTGGCACTTGTGAGACCACATATGGAACATGCATCCTGTTCTGGGCTCCTCAGGGCGCAAAAGACATGGCCATTCTGGAGCAAGCCCAGTGGAGGGCCACCAAGTGTTGGGGTGATTAGTGGAATTAGTGTTGGGGTGAAAGGACAGGGACACATAAGAAGAAGCTGAAAGAGTGGGTTTGCTCATGCGGCAGAGGAGAAGGAGATCTTATATCTTTCTGCTGCTGTCTCATACAGAGAAGATGGAGACAGACACCTCTCAGGGTGCACAGTAGAAAGACAAGAGGCAATGCACAGAAATTATAACGTGGGAAATTTCTGACTCAAGATAATAAAAATACGATATAAAGGTAGTCAAAAAACTGAAATAGGTGGCTGAGACAGATGATCTTTCAATAAACATTATTGTCTTGACTCTAGTTCTACATATCTTCTGGATGCTAAAAGAAAATCCTATCCTGCCTTCACAGCATCTTCTTGAAAGGAAAGGAAGGACCACGTACAGAAACTACAGGAGTTAAAAACACACTTTTATCTGCATTAAAGCACTTCACATGTGGTTATAATTCCAATTATATATTTTTTTCCTTGGTGCTTTAGCAGTGTTTGAATCTGTGATCAAAAAATGTCAGCCTTCACTGAATGATTTGCTTTCTGCAGGCCAACCTTCTTTCCAAAGTAGGAAATGGTCTGTAGCTCCTGCAGTCTTACACATACCGTTACCCTAAATGATGAGCCTGAGACAGACCCCTTGACATCACAGGTGCTTTAAAATAGTGGCATTTTTTTAAAAAGTACATGTACATTTATTTTCACCCAGTTTGGAACATTTTCAGTCCTCATTTTTCGGCTTTCTACCTTATTGAGCCATAAACTTGTTATAATAAGCAAAAGGTGAATTTGTCACGTAATCCTCATCACCTGAACCCAGGAACTGTGGTTGCTGTCTAGGGAACTATCAAATATCACAAGGCTTGCTATAAAATAATGACAGTTGGCTGTGCTCTGACAACCCCTGTCAGTGAGACAACAATAGCTGCTCTGAACAAACACTACATCCAGAAAAGAACAAATTAACAGTCAGCCAAAGAGAAGTGAAACAGAGAACTGGCAAAGGAGAAGCTCGACCAAGCTATGACCAATCAAGGATAAACTAGACCAACTTTCCTGTCTATGTAATAGGAATAATACCATATATATGGAGCAGGGTTATTGTTAAGGACCAATAAATTAATATTTGTGAAATGCTGTGGAGTACTACCTGGAATATGCAAAATAGCAATGCGTGCTAATCAGAGTATGTGCTGCTCCAAGGCAGCCACAGCTTATACAAGGGAGAGAGGCAGGTGAAGGAACAAAACAGAGGAAAAAAATCCCACAGGGCAAATGGCAAGAAGTGCTGCAGGGAAAGAAAAGGAAATTAAATTGCAGGAGAAATGGAAGGAGGAAATGAGGCCATACAGGACAAAGAGGTGATGCCTGGATTACTGCAGTGTAAAGACACAGGGCACAAACCCATATGAAATTGAGCTTTATTAGTTCTGCTGCTCATGCAATAAGCTGTGGTTTGTTGTTAGGTTTGGCTTTTTAATTTGTGAGGGTTTTTTTCCCCTTTGGTTTTGTGCGTTGTTTTTTTGGTTTTGTTTGGTTGGTTTGAAGGTTTTTTGGAGGGGGGTGCTGGATTTTGGGTTTTTTGTTTTGTTCTGTTTTGGTTTTAGAAAAAAATTAAGTGTAACCAGAGAAAAACAAGTATAACCAGATGGGAGCATTTAACTGACCATCTGCAAGTACAGAGGGAAACTGTGGGTTCTCCAGGGTCTAAATCTTGCAAGAGAAGAAATAAAAATCACTCTACTTCTGTATTGCTGACAAAGAGAGCATTGTTTGAGAACTGATTGCAGTGTGGACTTGAACAATAGCTTTAGATTAGCGGAAACACAGAATGTTGCTGTGACATATGTTTCAATTAAAACAAAAGTAATTATCCACCCATTAGTGTGATGAAAAACACAGGCTGTTAACAGTAGATGCTCTTTAACAATTTTATTATCTCCACAAAGCTGTTTCCGGTATTTTTTTCTGCCTCTTATTGATAAATTTTTCTACTGTGTAGCTATCTGCATCCTGGTTTATATCTTAGCTTCCTTTATATCTTGGTACTGTAGAGAACTGATTAGTGGGGGAGATGGTAACAATACCAACTCTTCACCTGGAGGCTCCCTGTTATCAGTGTCAGTGTGTTATTTGTGCTTCAGTGTTGTTATTACACACCAGCTAATCTGGCCTTTGGAAAACTGCTGCTCAGATCGCAAAAATATGATCTTGCTGACTGCAGTGGGAAGCGTTGTTTGGTATTCTAGCAGAGAACACAGAAACTGAGGAAGTGTCTTGCGCTTCTCACCTCTAATAATGGATTTTCTGAGTTAGTGTTAGAGCACTGTCACTGACTTCTGAAGTTTTCACACTGAGGAGAAATTGGACTTATCGAATCAATGGATTCTCTAGTGCCAGTGTCAAGAATAAAAGCCATTAATTTTTAAAGAACAGTTTCTATTATTGAAAGCATTTCATTACAGTATTAAAAAACTTTCTTTGTAAATATACTTCTGGCCCTATTTATCCAAAAGATTCTATTCAGAACAATGTCAAAAAGCACACAATTACTGTTTTTGAGCCTAGCCCATGTCCTTTTATAACAAGATCACTGAGACACAGCTATACACACTTCTCTTGCAGAATATAATGACATCTTTCAAAAGAGTTACCATTTTATAAGTGGACTATTTTTACACGAATTGTAACTTTATTTTCAGTTAGAATTCCACCTTCTTGTAGGATTCTAAAGACCCAAACAGTGATAACAGTTTAGAAATTTACTATTATTTTCACCACAACTAAATTTTTATATTTTACAATCTATTGGGCATGTCTCTTAACTGATGTATACTTCACATTTATAGAAATTTTTATTCAGTTTAGTTGCATATTTTTCTTTTAACTTCTCAGATGCTGAGATTGTTGTACAAGATGTATAATATTATACAGATTATAATATTATACAATCTGTATAATAAGTTAATTGCATGCCAGCTATACATATATGGCCAGATGCCCAGTATCAGCTGAGCTGTGAAAATGAAAGTATCAAAATATCTCCATGTGTGAACTCCGCAAAAAACAAATATTACCCTCTGCTTAAAGAAAACCTAAAAAACAACCAAACCAAACCCACCAAAACCACCAACCAACAAAAACCCAACACCCCTATTGAGGAAAGCTTTGTTCTTCTGAAATGAATGTAAGCGGAAAATCATCATGAGCAAACTTTACTCTGTCAGAGAACTGTCACTAATTTATTTTGTTTATGGATTTGGTCTAATAGTGACTATTTCTCACACCTCTTTGTAAAATATTATGAAATTTGATGAAAAGTGCTAAGGAATAGAACAATATTTATCTATTGTACCATTATATATTAAAATTTGTATAATTTCCTGTCAGAATAATTTATTAAAGTCTTGTGTATGATTACAACTAAGACTGAATTTCTGCTACTGAACCTGTGAATAAAATGCACCACTTATTTAACTACTTGTCCTCGTATATCCAGTTAGTCTACCATCACCCTTGTCATGGCTCCCAGAGAGCATGTACAACTGTTAGGAAAATAGTTGTGTTTTCTGAAAATGTACCCTCAAAGTAATTACAAATATAATTTATTAATAGAGATGTTTTGCTATCTGTCAGTCAGCACAAGATGATTTGATAACATGATTTTCCAAAAATACTTCCTGTTTGTCTCTTCTCTTCCCGAGAAGGATCCAATTTTACTCATATAATGTGTTAAGATTCTCATTCTGTATAATTTGATGCAGCATTGGGTTTTCTTGGAATTATGAAGTACAAGTTGGAGAAAATGTCTTTAATGTCTTACTCTCTATTACCTCATGGCATAAATGCTGGAACACCTGTTGCCCACAAAGTAAAGTGTATTTCCATAGCAAGGTTGGTGAATCTGTCATGAGAATGCTGGATGACCTTCAATGGGATATGTGTCAATAAAAATACTAATGGTGAATTCAGATGTGTTTCTTGGAAGGACCAAGATGCCTTCCCTCCGCCCACACTGTTATGTCTGAATCTAAATTTAACAGTCTCCAGAACAAGTAGAGGTATATAGTATCATAGAACCATTAAGGCTGGAAAAGACCCTTAAAATCAAGTCTAGTCATTTACTCAGCATTGCCAAGTCCACCACTAAAACATGTCCATAACTGCCATATACACAAAGCAACTGTTCTGACCTCAGATCTGACTCTGCTAGGAGGAGAAGTTTGGATTGGAGACCTCCAGAGGTCCCATCCCAACTGAATTATCCTGTGGTCTTATTGTACTATGATCTTGCAGTCATACTGTATATTAGTCCTACATCAGGTGTGGTGTGTCTGCATTCAGGTAATGCAGAAATAGTCCAACCAGCTAGTGGTTTGGTTGGTTAGCAGAGGAGTAAGTAGACTCATGGGACTAATTCTGTTGTCAAGAAACTTTAATGAAAAGCTGACATGCCCCAGAGTCAGCAAAGCCATCTATAGTTGCAGATAGATAATACAGGCACAAACATACCTGTACCATGCCTACTCTTCAACTTCTAAAGCTGGCCTACCCACACACCCTAGTGTAAGCTGAGTGCTTGCCAAACCACAAGATTATGAAACAAGGAGAGGCACAGGACGAGCAACAGCAGTTTACACTTGTTATGTTTTCTCTTTGCTGCTCTGTATCTACTGGTGCCTCTGTACATTTGGAACGTAAGTTCTTTAAAAGATAGAATGGGGTTTTCTCTCAGTGTCTTACATAGTGACTCAGGAGGCGAAGTACTCTGGCCTCTGACTTGTGTTTCTAGGTGTTATGATAGTACAAATACTGTGTAATAACATCTACATGCTCTGAGAGATTTCCAGGGCAGGAAATTATTCCTATCTGCTCAAGTAATGTAGCTCTATAAGAAGAATCCTTTAACTGAAGCCCTTAGGAGATACTAGATGTGCCATTTCTCTTGGCAACCTATTCCAACCATTAATGTCTTCCACTGTTAAAAAATGTCTGTAATTTATAATTAAAATTTGTTTTATTTCAGTTGATAGGTATTTTTCTTGGTATGCCTCTCAGTGTTCAAGATTAAAGATCCTGTAGCCACCTTCCAGTCTTCTTTTTGATAAGCCAAGCAGATTGTGCTCTTTAAGTCTCTCCATGCAAAGAATTTTCTCCAGCCTCAAATAATTTCTCAGCTTTTTTTTTGACAAAAAGTACACCAGAGACTAGCACAGTATTACCACAAAAACCTGTTCAATGCCATACGTAAAAGGAAAATAATTTTTCTTTCTACTTGCCACATCCCCGTTTTTTTAAGCAAAGATTCCATTGTTTGCTTATACCATAGCATTAGACTGGAGGTTGATTTTTGCTGTCCTGGTCTCTGCCAGCTCTTAAGTTCTTTTCAGTTGCTGCTCTCCCCAACACATCCTCTCATCTCAGCAGATGTGACCCGCTTCCTGTATATTTAAGTAACTCTACTTATGTCTATATTAAAATACACTGTATCTGAATGGGATGAATTCACCAAACAATACAGATCTTATGATAACCACAGCCTGAATTTAATTTCCCATTTAGCTACTCAATTTCTCTTCACAGCACATCAGTTTTGCTTTCTCATAGATGCATTAGCATTTTCAGCAATTTGTTTTTTTCTGTATTAGGATCCCTGCCCTCTCCTGCCAGCTCTCCTGAGCAACTTCATACTTGCATGCTGCTGTTCAGTGCATCCCATCTACCAGTTTCCTGAATAAACTTGTCTGTTTCCCTAAAGCCAGGATCTGTGGTCTCCTGCTCTCCTTCCTCAGCCTGCATAGGATCGTGTACTCCACTCCTCAGTCACTACAGCCCAGGCTTTGATAGCCAAGGCATTGATTACTACACCTCCAGTTCTTGAAGAGCAGATCCAGCTGGGAATCACTCCTGGTTGGTTCAGCCCGGCTCAAGAAGTTATCGTTGTTGCTTTCCAGAAATCTCCTTGTTTGCTTGCATTCTAATATGTTGTACTTGCAGCAGATATCAAGCAGGTTGAAATTCCCCCAAAACCCAGGGTTTGTGATCAAGAGATTTCCTTGTTCCTAATTAAGTTCTCCCTGGAAAGTTGGCTGGCGAGTTGGCAAAGGTGCTCCGGTTCCTTTTGTCAGGTGGATCGTGTCTCCCCTCAGTGATATGGCTGATATCTTTTCTCAGGCAGGGTTTGTTACCATACTGATCTTATATGCATTACACTCAGTCTGTTTTCAAAGCTGTGTTTCTTCAAGCATACCCAAACATATAGACAATCCTGGTCTACCCACCCTTTTTTTCCTTTAGCTCATCAAACATCTGGCATACTTAATTTTTAAATAATTCCAATTGCCTCAAGGGGCTTAATGATGACAATTAAGTGATAATTTCTGATTCTCTTCCTCATTTCCTCATATTTTGCTTTAGTTTAATGGTTGAGAGTATAGAAAGTGTTACTGTATTTCCTCACATTCTATGTGGCATGAGTTTTGTTTGCTTATAACACAGCACCTCAGCTTGCATGGCATTTTATAACAAAATGAGTCTCTCTGTATGTTACTAATTTAGCATCTTCCCAGCTGCTTTGCTTAGTCTTCAGCTGCAATTAGCCCACATCTGACAGACACAGGCCAGCATAGCCACTTATCCCCCACTCTTTTTGAAATGTGGTCCAATACTCCCCAATATCTAAATTTTCATTGGAACTACAAACAGAAAGAGCACATCACAACAAGCATATTTTGTCTTCTTTCTCTAATATATGGGCAGAAAGAAACTTCTAGGCAAGCTCTGACTTTCCGTTCGAGTGCTTTTCAAGTTTTCCTGCAGTATTCTATGGCCTGTATGGTTCCACTTGATGCTACATAATTGGTTCCAAACTGAATTATCTCCCAGATAACCATATCAGCTTCTGCAGTAGTGCAATTGCTTTTCCTGTTTTTTGCTTCAGGGAGACACCACGCTGTCTCATTTTTCTCATTTCATGTTTTAAAGATTTTGTCTGCTCTGGATAATAGAGGAATATCTGCTGTGTGATAGAGGAATATCTATGATGTGTTTAATTAATAATGTAAGGAATTATTGTTTTGGAGATGTATGTGGCAGCACTGTATTTCAGTAAATACTGTTGGATATCTGAAGGTTTGACTCTTCTAGCCAGCTAAATACCCATTCTTGCTTTTTTTTGCTCATAAATGGCCAATCAAATACTTTTTTCTATTCTTTCCCATTCCCTGATGCTGTCCTCCCCCATGGTTTCTGTGGCAACAAATTCAAAATGTAGTCATCCAAGAGGTGTTCATTTTCCCAGATATTATACTTTTCAAACACACAACTCTAGGCCCCAGATAGCATATAAAGAATTTTATGATATCTCAGAATATTTCAGGTTGCAATAGAGTTCAGTTGTAACACTTTCTAAAGTCATATTCTTTATGTTTCAGCTGAAGGAAAGTTCCTATTCCATTAACTTATTTGCTAAAGAACTTTTACTTCTAAAGATCACAGAATATGCACTGACATATTTTTAATAATAATGCATCTTAATCTGCTAGACATTTCCTCTATATGAAAAAAGACAGGGCGGTGCATATCTTGGCTAGTTTTATGTTTCTTTAATGCGGGTATCAACATCTTGAACGAGTCATCCAGATTTCTGTTACAGTCTGCAGGCAAACACATGATTCAGCTCTTCCCCAAGCACATCCCTCAAATAGTTGATATGACTAATCTACACATCAGCTTTATTTTCCAAGATGTCCAAGACTGGGGCACACAAACCCCAGACTCACTGAAACCAATGGATCAGTCATCTAGAAATAAGACACAAAAAAGAAGAGAGGAATTAACAGGCACATGCTCCTCCACATCCCCATCTTCGTGGGAGTGACCCTGGAGGGACAGCTTTTCCAGCTGCTGTTGGGATGCAAGGAGTTGGAAGTTAGCTTGGCATGAGTGACTGAGATCATAGGAAGCAAAAATTTCCTTAATGCCATTCGCTAACTTGCTTTTATTTGTTTAGCTGTGACTTATGCCTATTCATGCTCCTCACCTCTCCAGGCCACACAGGAACTCTTTCCCTGGACACAGCTCAGAACTTGCAATAAGCCATCATGTACCAACTTCCACCTCACCCCCCACTGCCAATGCTTGTCCAGCACTGCTTGGCCAGTCTCTTTTTAGCCTAGAGAAGAAGAGGCTCAGGGGGGACCTCACCACTACCTGAAACTACCTGAAAGGTGGGGTCTCTTCTGCCATGCCTACAGTGAGCGGATGAGAGGAAATGGCCTAAAGCTGAGATAAAGTTCAGATTAGACATTAGAAAAAATTTTTCACTGTTAGGGTCGTCAGTATTTGCCAGCAGGTATTGCCAGCAGGTTGAGGGAGTTGATCCTGCCCCTCTACGCTGGCCTGGTAAGGCCATATCTAGAGTACTGTGTCTAGTTCAGGGCTCCCAAGTGCAAGAGAGATATGGAGCTCCTGGAACAGGTCCAGCAGAAGGGCTACAAAATTTATCAAGGGACACAAGTATCTCTCTGACGAGGAAAGGCTGAACTGCCTGTTCAGCCTTGAGAAGAGAAAACTGAGAGGGAATCTCATCAATGTATCTAAAGTAAGTATCTAAACGGGGGGTGCTAGGAAGATGGAGCCTTGGTGGTGCCAAGCAACAGGACAAGAGGCAACGGGCAGAAACTGATGCACAGGAAGTTCCACCTGAATACCAGGAAGAACTTCTTTACTCTGTGAGTGACCAAACACTGGAACAGATTGCCCAGAGAGGCTGTGGAGTCTCTCTCACTAGACATTTTCAAGAACCATCTGGATGTAATCCTGTGCAGTGTGCTCTAGGACAACTCTGCTTGAGCAGGGAGGTTGGACCAGATATGGACCCCGCTGTGGTCCCTTCCAGCCTTACCCATTCTGGGAGCCTGTGGTCAGGCATTGGAATACGTTGCCCAGAGAGGTGGTGGAGTCACCGATGTGTTTAAGAAGCGTTTGGATCTGGCGCTGGGTGATAGTGTTTAGTGGTTTAGGGGTTACTGCGGGTTACAGTGGCAGTGCTGGGCTGATGCTTGGACTGGACGACCTTACAGGTCTCTTCCAACCGTGACAATTCTATCAGTCTGCGACTGTGTAACCCCGGTCCAGCAAGGAACACGCACCACCCCTCGTCCCCCGGCACCGCCGATCGAGCATGCCCGGCACG
>VYXB01010657.1:0-54288 GCA_013397135.1 Pachyramphus minor
ATGATTCTATGATTGATTCTATAGAAGGGACCCAACCTGGAGCTGTTTGAAGAATAGCAGACCATGGGAGGGACTCATATTGGAGAGGTTCAAGGAATACTGTCTCTGCTGGAACAGAGGAACAGCAGGAGGAAGAAAGAAGTAGCAGAGACAATGCGTGAAGAGCTGTCCACAGTCCCAATTCCACATCCCACTGCACTACTGTGCGGGAGGACGTAGGCAAAATAAGGAGTCAAGTTAAGCCTGGGAAGAAGGGAGGAGCGGGTGGAAGGTGTTTTAGAGTTTGGCTTTTATTTCTCATTACTCTTCTCTGATTTGATTAGTAATAAATTAAACTGATTTCCCCAAGTCGAGCCTGTTTTGCCCATGATGGTAACCAGGGAGTGATCTCTCCTCACTCTTATCTTGACCAACAAGCCTTTTGTTATAATCTCTCTCCCCTGTCCAGCCAAGGAAGGGAGTGACACAGTGGCTTTAACAGGCATCTGCTGTCCAGCCAGGATTAACCCAGCACAAAAGCCAAAATCTTCTTGGCAGCAAGCTAAAGTATTAACAGAATGCTGTTAAAAGCCTTTAATATTGGATTGCACAAGTAAAGGGAGAAAGTAAGGGAAGTTGGTATACACTGACAGTGGTTGGTGTACTCACAACATGGTGGACACTGTGAGTAAGTCTCAGAACCTCGGAACAAGTCTCTTGTTTTTGTGGGGGAAGTGTGCCCATAAGAACCACCCACCCTCAGCTATACAGATGAAGGTCAGATGAAGGACCAGCATAGAATTTGTCCAACTCTCTACTCATAGGAGTGTTACTAGGAGAGCCTGCCTATCTGAGGAAGACAATATTATTTTAAGTTAAGTGTTTAGCAGCAAGAAAACACTTCAAATGCTGTTAATAGAATGTAAGACTGAAAGTGCAAATATTAAGGACCTCACAGATAACGGGGAAGACATGTACCTCTAGGCTGAAATTCTGGCTGCTGATAAAATGGGTGAAAACAGTCAAAAAGCTTTTTAAGCCAGAGAAAAAGATGGTACTTGGTACTTGAAGGATTTCCTTGGTAATTGAAGGATTTTGCAAAGCATGTTCTAGATGAAATATATCAGGCTCAGCAGGAAGCATTTACTTTCAAAATGCTATGCCTTACAGTGTGGAGGAAGTATTTGTTCCACGATTCTTACTGCCCTTTAAAAACAGACCTTCTGCAACAAATGCACACGCAGAACTACCACTCTATAGCTCTATTCAAGAGATGACATGAATAGAGCCAAGGCTGTACCCTGCAGTGGTACACCCTGATTAACAGAGGTCTGGAATCCTAATTTCAATGGCAGGTGACTGCAGAAAAATGTTTTAAGAGTTTGATGTTGGCTTAAACCTTAGGCTGTTATCATTTGCCAGAGTTTTACTGCGAGTCCTTCCAAAAAAAAAAAGCTTTTTGCATCAACCGTATTTTCTTTCATTAGAAATTTTCCTAGAAGTCTGTCTACTCTAGGTTCATCTGCAATTTTTCAGATGAAATTGAAACAGTAGCTGAAATCTAGGAAACCAATTCAGAGCTCCCAATAACTGAAAATGCAATGAACATGCTGAAAAATACTACTGGCAAACGAAACTGGAACTTTAACCTTGATCTTCACTACCTTAACCAGCTTATTTTTTCACAAAAACTACATTGCTAGCAAGTCTGGTGATGATACAAAGCTTGGAGGACTGACTGATACACCTGAAGGCTCTGCTGGTGTTCAGCAGGACCTCTGTCGTCTGAAAATCTGGGTGGAGAAAAACCGTAATGAAGTTCAACAAGGACAAGTGTAGAGTCCTGCACTTGGGTAGGAATAACCCCAGGTACCAGCACAGGTCAGGATCCACAGAGCAGCTCTGCACAGAAGGATCTGGGACTCTTGGTGGGTGTGGCAAGTTGACCATGAGCCAGCAAGTGTGGCCTTGCTGCCAGGAGGGCCAGTGGTATCCCGGGGTGCATTGGGAAGTGTGTGGGCAGCAGGTCAAGGGAGGTGATCTTCTCCTTCCTTCTTGGCACTAGTGAGGCTACATCTGGAGTACTGAGTCCAGTTCTGGGCTCTTCAGTACCAGAAAGACAAGGTATAGTGGAGAAGGTCCAGTGGAGGCCGCAAAGATGATTAAGGGTCTGGAGCACCTTTCTTATGAGGAGAGACTGCAGGAGCTGGGCCTGTTTAGCCTAGAGAAGACTGAGAGGGTATCTCATTAATTCATATAAGTATTTCAAAGGCAGGTGGTGTCAGACTCTTTTCAGTGGTGCCCAGCAACAGGACAAGGAACAATGGCCAAAAACTAAAACACAAGAATTTTCACCTCAACCTCTTTAGGTTGAAGGTGGCACAGCCCTGGAAGGAATAGGAATAAGAAAATAGGAATAGGGATAGAATAGGAATAGGAATAGAAAATAAGAATAGAAATAGGAATAGGAATGTCAGGACCCATCTCTCTGGAGACATTCAAACCGCACTTGGAAGTGTTCCTGTATAACCTGCTCTAGGTAACCCCGCTTTGGCAGGGGGGTTGGACTGCATGAGCTCCAGAGGTCCATTTCAACCCTAACAATTCTGCTCTATCCAGTGATTCTACTGGATAATCTACATCTTCCATTTATGCACACACCAAGACTCAAACTGTATATATAATATACTGCATATAATATATATAATACAGTGCATTGTAATAACTATTACCTCGTATTTCGTACCTAACTGTTACAAAGCAAGTTATAAGGCAGAGTCCTCAACTCTGCCTCTACAATACAGAGCAGCACGATACTGAACTTGCTGAGATATTACTCCTTCAGTGTGGTGCCAGGAACACCTACAATGCAGATCTGAGTTTGGAAGTAGTAACGACACATTTGTGCAGTGGAACAGCTCTGCATATTGGGTATGGTGATGCCTGCAGCTCTGCACTACACTACCCCTTGTTTTGTGGTTGACACTGGAAAAGACGGTTTAGGCCTACCACAAACAACAAGTACAGACATGATTTGAACAGCTTTTCCTAGTGCTCAGTTCTTCTTCCCAGGAACTGGACTAGTTACAATCACAGCCATTATCACCAGAGCTCTGAAAAAGCACCTATGTGTAGAGAACCACTGCCTTTGTGTACAAACAAAAACCACAACTGCACACAGAGGCACACCAGATTTTTCTCTCTAATTAATTAAAAACCACACAATTGCCCTCAAAATGGTTTCTCATGGATCTGTAACTTCGACTTTTTATACAAAACATTAAAAACATTTGGAGCTTCGTACCTGTGTTATAAACAGGAACCCAGTGGTAGAATTCATTCTGGTAGGGAACTGTGTCAAATTCACTGCATTGCATCTGACGAAAGGTTGGTAAGTCTTTGCGACAGGGGCTGATGTTACACATGCGATAGCGTTTCCTTTCTCCAGTGCAGTAGTCTCCTCCAAACTGTGGTCTACAAGAGGAACAATGAGATTGGGACATAAGACTCTGTGCAAAAAAATTAATTTTAAATGAAGAATGTACTTCAGGTTCCAGTGGCACAACAAGGTGAATCTGAATCCTTGACAGGATAGAGATACTGTTCACATGTTCCAGTACTCAAACATGTCATTATGGAGCACAAAAATCTATGTATCCCAAAGTAGTGTTTGGCACTACATGGCTGAGCTCACAATAAATTAACTTGTCAAAGGGACCCTCCTAAAATCCCATACTTTCCAGAACATTTGACAGTTCACTCAGAAGAGACAAATTATTTCTGCTGCTAGGCACCCTTCTAGTAATTTCTGAAAATGAGATGTAGAGTCATTAACTCAGATAGGTATTAGCTAATTCTGCATTTCATGTTCTGTACCTGACAACTCACATATCTGAAGCTCAAACAAAGCTGATGACTAAAACAAAACATGAAAGATGAGGGTCAGGGCCAGATTGCTAGATATTGTTCTCAGCTGGTGCTTGAGGACATTTATTTATTCATTGCATTATTAATAAAATAGTATTTATATAATTTCTGCAAAGCCCAAATACTAAAAAACAGGGTTGGGGAGTTTCCATTTTGTGTAGAGATAAGGTCCATGGAGGGTAAGGATTAGAGAATAAGATGACTATTGCAAAAGATGAGTCAGCTGAATTTCACACATGTATGCTTAACTTGGAAGGAGAGGTGTCATGGTGTGTGGTGGTGTGGCATCTGCCGGTAAAAGTCTCATACAAAAGAGCTTACAGTGTCTAAGTGCCTGAAAGATCTTGAACAAAAGGTAAGAAAGGACTGTGCACTCAGCTTACTCTGGGTTATTGCACGGTCTCTCTGCGCTTTGAACTCCTGCCCCACATGTCCTTGTGCAATGGGACCAGGGTGACCAAATCCCCCATCCGCCATGGATTACTTCCGGAGTCTTGCCTACTGTAATACACTCACCAGAGAAGCACCACTGAGGAGAGACGAGAAAGCACAAACAGCTTAAGATCATTATCACAGGAAATGCTACTGTGAATTACGCAATTTTTCGGTTCTAAAAGTTGAACACTTAAGTGGAAATGTAAATGGAGATGTCACAGGATGACCTTCTTTCCCTCTGAACAATGGCAGAGCTATTCACGACTCCTCAGCTGCCCTTTCGCAGGCAGCACAGCTTGCCAGCAGCGAGGCTCACAGTCACCTTGTTTTCTCCACACCGAGTGCCATCCGCAGCTGCATCCAGTTTGGAGCGGCAGGAGCCTTTCACCGAGCACCAGAGTGTTTGGCAAAGGTTCTGAAAAAGAAAGAAAACGGCAGCAGCCTGCAGCAGGGCTGAACTCCTAAGGCCAAGATTTTCAGAAGTCTCCCATGGTTTTGTCCATCCACTTACAAATCCTTGCAAGGGTTGTATTTCCAGAGGAAAATGTTTGGGGCTTTCTACAAATTAGGATCCACCAAGAGTCCAGATTTATGTACTTGTCCTTACTGTACAAGGAAGGACTATTTGACAAATAAAAAAGGGTAAATATTATGAAGTGCATTCTCTGAACTATGTAAGTACAAATATTCTCCTTGTTGGCTGCTCAGCTCCCTGCTGCTAACAGCAATGGCTTAACAAACTTTGGCCACTACTTCTTATAGCTCAGGTGAACAGAAAATTGTACTATTTTCATTTGACGAGTACTAATGAATACAATGTCCTATTATGCATTGCTGCCTGCCTGAAAACAGACAGTGAAATCAAAGAAGGTTACAGAAGCCAGACAGGTAAGTACAAACAACTTCATGTCTCCAAGTACAACAGCCAGTTAATACTAATGGAAGTCCCAAAACTAGATGAGGAAAAAGTGATCAGGTATCTTAAAACATCAGCTAAGCAGAAGCAGGGAAATTATCTAAAAGAAAGCAGTCCAGGCTAGCTGGCAGAGAAAAAAACATAGTGGGCTGTGCAGAGTAAGGGCTCTGGTTAGTGGATGCTTGCATATTAAGCAACTCAGAAACTGGTGTCAGTTCTGTACTGGCAAATCAATTGCCAGGAAAACACAGGATTCCAGCTGCTGCTCCATGTCCAGTGGTCAACTCCACAGAAGAGACCGAAACTCCTGAGAATCAACGAAGCAAGCAGGGCAAGAAACATTACATCTACCATATATCAAATCAGCTGCACTCAATCAGAACTATTCTCTAGAGAGTAAGGATAGACAATCAGGGCTATTGCTCCCTCCTCAGTGCCCATGCATTACCAGCTTCTCTCCTTTGACACACAGGAGCCCTCCACGCTTGCGAACTCCTGAATGATCAGGGGCTTTGTGTGAAAGACCACTTCCAAGCTAGCAAAACCAGGGCTCTCAGGGAGACCGTGCACTCCCGACTGAAATAACAGAAGCAAAAGCCCAGTGGCTCTGGTCCAGGCCTTGACTGAGGCTATTTGGACTGCAGAGTCCATCACTGGAAGAGGGAACAGAGCTGGCAGCATGAACCTGTGAAGCAGGGGCAGCTGTAAGTGTCATCAGAGAAAGGAGTTGATAAGAAGGATCCCATTAGCAGCTCCCCTTGGGATTCTCAGAGCAAGCCACATGCCAGATTTGGGAGCCAACATATAAACCGGGCACTTGCAAAAATGCAGCCCCAATGAGTTAGAAGAAATGTTTGGCCAAGTGAGAAATACAAAACTTCGCTGCTCATTTCTGACTTGCTTCTATTTAAAATAGCTAAGTTTGGGCACAGTCTGCTTTCAGAGGGTTGCTTTTTGTTTACTTTCTTCACTGTGTGTTCACTTTGTTTATCACCTAGAGCACCATAAAAAAAGTTGATAGCCCAGAACATCTCAAAGCACTCCAAATCTCCAGGTGGAATACAATGTCTGAGGCACTGAATCTTGGCTCTCTTAGTTGTTTGGAGGCAATGTACACAAGTCAAACTTTGTTTTGCAGTTCAAGGGTGCCATTACCAACTCTTTGTGAAGTCACTGTTGTCAGCTTCTTAAGGCAGAGCTACCCAAGTGTTCCAGCTGTTGAATTTTCTCTCATTACAAAATTCGTCCTTTACTTTAACTCTAGTTATGAGTTTTTAATGGATAAAGCGTGCTCTAGCATTGTGACTCAGATACCCAAGAAACTGGCACAGAAACTGGACACAGCTTTCCAATGGCAGTTACTTTTTTATGAGGTGCACCCACAGACTTCAAAGTCAAGAGTTTACAGAGGAAATTCTTTAGCTTTGCAAGGATTTTTCCATATTGATCTCCATGTATCAGAGCTTTTCTCCATCTTTAGGAATACTGAAATAAAAACAGCATGAGATAATGCCCAATTTACTGTGTGCCTTTGGAGGTAATAGGCAAAAAATTGTGACTACCATGAGCTCACTGTGATGCAAGTGTTTTCTATTCATCAGCAATATGAATATACACTTTCCACCCAATCTCTATCAGATTAAGGCCTGAATCAAAAAAAAACGCGATGTCACAGAAGTCAGTGGAAGTTCTGGAGATAAAGAGAGGGTAGTAAGATAAGGATTTTGAGCTCCTACAGACTGTGGATCTAGCTATAACTTGGAAAATTTCTTCACCTAATATGTATTTTGCTTTTCTTTACCTTATTAGAGGCAGAGTATTTATCTACTTCAGGACAATGCTTAGAGAATTTTCCATGAGCCTAAATGGTTTGTGGAAAAGACCATCTGAGTTATAAATATCAGTTTTTGCTAAGTGTAATCACTGACCCCTAGGGCATCTTCAGCTAAACACAGATTCTTCTCCCAAAAAGAACCTGTGGATCAAATTCAGTCAGACATTAAAAGTTACAAAACAAAAGTAGCCTTGTCAGTGAGCAAGATTAAGTAAACAGAGGAAAGGCACAGAACAGTCATACCTCATAGACAAAACTACAATACTGATGATTCAACATTCCAGGTAAACTGTACTATTCACAATTCCATCTCTTGCCAGTGCAGCTGCCAGCAAAATATAGGCCTCTCAGTAAAATGCAAAATGAGATGATACCAGTTAATTTCGTGACATATGTCTAGCTGTAAAATTGGTTAATCAGGAGATGTCGAATGTAAAGGCCTATTAGGTTCAAACTCAAGTAGAGACAGACTGAACCAATACTACAAAATTACATCTTAATTTTCTATCTGTACCAACAGACAAATTACAGTAACTGAGGAAACTGGAACAGCAGGTAATGAAAGCAATCTTTCAATACCTGCTTCAGATTCAGTAGTTGCAGTTCAAGACTGGTAATCATGTTATCTATTAAGGTTGAAAAGATTAATCAGGAATAATATCCCTAATAGAAGGCTAGATGAAGATACACATAATTATCTGAATGGAATAAACAGTCAACATGAGCAGTCCCCAGTCCACAGCTGTGCTCATACCAGCACTGCTGAGAGCCAAAGCACCCTTCTGTGTTTAACAGGATGAGCAAGCTGGCTGCTATCTCCAATATTTACTGCACATTGCTGCAAAATGTAGTGATCTCTTAGCTAGGTTAGCACTTGACAACACTGTTTCTGAACTGTTCTATGAAGGAAAATACTGTACAGACCCAAAGAGCTCTGAACATGCTAGGTATAGGTAAAATAGCATACCATTGCACCTTAGCTAACATAATCTGTTACTCTGCAGTGGCTCCTAGATCTTGTGAGAGTTGCACTGCTGTGACTATACTGCTCTCTCACATTTTTGAACAGCACTGTTCTGTTATTCTGTGAGACAGACCCCAGGGTACTTTGTTAACTATGCATTTCTGCATAAAAAAATCTAATGTTTGATGGGAAAATAAAGATTTTTCAAAAGAAATATTTTTCACAGGGGCTGAAATATTCTTTTATTTTCTGACCATCGAGAGTGTGAAAAATCAGAGACCACAATCCTGATTTCTTCAGAAAATTCTTCCTGGAACTGAAGATTTGTTTCCAGACTGATTTGGTCAGTTGGAAGCTGTAGGGTTGAAGAA
The DNA here is from genome assembly GCA_013397135.1 of Pachyramphus minor. Taxonomy (NCBI): domain Eukaryota; kingdom Metazoa; phylum Chordata; class Aves; order Passeriformes; family Tyrannidae; genus Pachyramphus; species Pachyramphus minor. The sequence continues at coordinate 8,427 of VYXB01010657.1, forward strand.
TTTTTTTAAATGAGATTTAATCTGCATGGATAATTTACAAAAGATTAGTATTATAAGTTTAAAAACAAAATTACTCCACTGCTAAAGGACAGGCATTTAATGATTGATATGGTTCAGATTAAGTAAAGATGAAATTCAAGGCAAACAGTGCTACAACTCACATCCAGAATCTGCAGAGCAGAATTAAAACAGTGTTAGGCAATCCCAGCACATCTAGCCTATGAGATCCTGAACATACTGCATTCGTAGTTAGCAGCTGAGGTTCACTGACTGCACTTCCATGCCACTCAAGAAATTTAGATTTTTTATTAAGAGAATAAAGAAAAACACAGAGCACTTACATCCACATCTTCACAGAAGGTAGCATTGGAACCATACTGAAGCTGGCATTGGTGGTGCACATCATAAATCACTCCAGGAGCAATGATTGGGGACTTTAAAACTTCTTTTTGGGGGATATCATCCAGACAGAATCCCCACCCTCGGCTAAAAGACAAATCCTGCATATTAAAAAAAACACTACCACCACACTTTTATGACACTTCTATACAGACATTCAATATCTAGTTCTTAAAGGTAATCTTGCTTATGGCCTTTGGAAATAATACTTCCGGATTCCAGCTAAGTTATGCTGAAGTGCTGCTAACAAATTAGTTACTTCACCTAGTAAGGAATGGTTTACAAAGGCAAAATACAGTTTGTCAAAGCGGAAAAATCACAAGATCATTATGGTTTGCAAAGTGGCTTCAGAGAACTCCACAGGCTCCAGTTAAAGTTATACCATATTACTGCCCTTAAAAAGAACATAACATATTTGAACAAGTCATTGAAGCCAAGCATATGTCATTGTGGCCAAAGGCAAAGACTATAAAGTTTCATGAAGTGTTGATAGAAAGGCTTCTTTCTTCCTGGTAACTGCAAAAAGCTGCAGACTGCACCAAACCCGAGCCCATATGACAGACTTGAGTTCACTTCCAGACCACACTACAACAGAACTTGTGCTATGCCTTCCATGGGAATTAACTCAAGAATAATAAAACACGCCCCATTTATCAATATAATAATACAAGATTTACTTTAAACTCCACGCAAACATCTCATACTAGGTCGTACACAATTCAGGCAAATGCTACAACCTGCTCACTCACTCTAGGAAACGTGTGATGTACTCCTTGCTGCATTGCGACCAGGTGAGTGGGGTAGGATCATATTGCAACTGTCGGGACATAATGTATGGGCGCTTTCCAACAGGTTCACAGTCATTCTCTTTTCCGTCATGCTGGATTCCAAAACTGGAGATAAAAAACAACATCTAATCACTCCAGCTGAGTGGCTGTACCACAACACCTAACTATGGGTTCCACACTGTGTTTAAAAAGACTTACGTTGCTTCCTCCCCTGGTGAGCTGTAGGTACCTGTTTGCTAAAAAAAAAAAATATACAGAGCTTATGACCCAAAACTATGAAGGATCTACACTCCCACAGGCTATCAAACACATCTGTTAAGCAGGGCAATATTGTTCTGCACAAAATAAAGAACAGACTGTCACAGACTACACTTGGGTACTATTAAGGGATTGCAAACAGTAGTATGCAGTTGGGCCAGGAGCCACAGTTTAAATCTAAAAGCTATGTTACAGCTGCTATGGCTAAGACCACTTCCTAGCTCTTGGTGCAAACCTGCATAACTTTAACTAAGATTAGGCTTTGTTACATTCTGTCTTAGATTCTCTCATACTCATGTCTCTATTGCTTGTTCCCTTTTAAAACTCTTTTGATAGATTGCAACACAGATATAAAATTATTCTGTGTTTACAAAATTACTAAATGTTCAGTGAATTTCTCTCCAACCTCTACTGCATCTTCCTGTTTAGCTTTCTCAACCTGTGCATTACAAACAGATCTCCACAGCAGGTTCTCTCCCACTTCTCTGACTTACTGAATTACTTTATTCAACAGCTTGTAGAAGTCATAAACATAAAAATCTTTGGATGGGATGCAACTATTTAACTACACCTGTATCTCACCTCAGCACGACGCTAATCTGAAACAATAACATATTAAGATATTGATATATGAAGACATTGACACCTACACTGTTAACAGCTGAAGGTGTCGAAGTCCTAAGAGCAGTGAGAACTTTCTCAAGCCATGATTCAGTCACGAATCAGACAAAGAGGGTTCAAACCATTTAAGACTATGTTTCTGGAAAATGTAATCATACCATGACTCAAAAGTTCCAAAAGCAGAGCACAGTCAGAATCAACTCCAGTAATGAGTCAGAGACATAAAAGCAAGTATGTCCCCTTGCTAACAAGGTCTTTTCCATAAACAGAGCCTGTTGAACCAGGGGGGACAGTATAGTGAATCTAGTGTTGAATCTACAGGGACAGTATAGTGAAGAATTGACTTCCCATATTCATCTAAGAAATGGGTGCATATCTCTCTTTTCATTTTTTGTTTATGTCTTCTTACAGACTTTGTCCATATTGAATTTTTCAGGAACTCTAACCTGGCTTGAGGTTAACAGGGTAACAACAACCCTACAGTATTCCATGTCCTTTATGGAGACAATCCTTAAAGCCCTGCACTGTTCCTGCAAGGGCAAGGATAGCAGTGCTCAGCCTCACAGTATCCAAAGGACAGAGAGTTACCAGTCACCCAGGTTAGACCAGGAGAAGGTCACACATGGATCTATGGGGAAGAAGTGTCTCCAGGTTACTACTGCTAATGAGAAAAGCTCACTGTCAGCAGCAGTCTGTGGGGACAAAGTAACTAAGCCCAGAGCATTCAGATCAAATTGCAGTGATTTCAGCATTATTTACCTATACTATTTCCTTTCTGGTAATAGAGAGTTTGAATAAAGAAAGACCAATTAATGGGTGACAGGGTCATTACCACCATCATAATTATTACATCCCACCAGGACATACAGACTTCATCCTGATTGGTGGCTGGGTACACAATGAAATTAATATGACTGTAGATACAGCAATGAACATGTGACCTGGCCAAGCAACACAGTCCAGTTGAAAAGCACTACATTAGTGCTTTTACACTAACAGGCATTACAGTCAAACCAGAGTATCCATGAGATAACACTCTGCCCCCAGGAAAACAGCTGTGTCAAAATAGATTCAAAATAAAAAATTTTTTCAGGTGAGTTAATAAGCCAACTAACCAACCAAAACACCCCCAGAAATTCAAATTCTGAGCAATTCAGTTCAAGCAAAAGTACCCAACCATAAAAAAAAAGAAGTTTAACCATGTGTGAAACTTCAGGAACTTTAGTTACCTTGACCTAAGTGTACCTAAAATAGCAATATTACCATACAAAAGACATCACTTTTTAAGAAATGCCAAAAAGCAACTTTATTAGTTCATCAGAAAGGAGAAAAAAATATTCAACGTAAGAGTTAATATACGAATTCGACTACTTGATTTAAAAATGTTTACTAGCTAATCTGCAATACTGAAATACCTTGACATAATTAAACAGATATGTATTTTGTAAATGTTTTGGATTGATCTGGAGATCATCTAAAGTAATAGCATGGAAACTTAGCACATATTTCGAAAAATTAGCATGACTAAGTCATGCTTTTTTGTAGCTTATTTATTTTATCCTGATGTACTGCCCTAACTGTTAAAAGGGGCAGACTGAATAGTTGCTTATGTAAATACAGGTCAGAGGTTTAAGAATTTTTTTCTTATTCCTTTGCCTTGAAAAAACAAACACAGTTTTGATTTTAATAATAGACACATTAACTGACTTCTTGTTTTGTTTCTGTCTGGCAATTTGAGTACTAACATGCAAATAATAAACTCAGATATGTCCCCCCTTCACTGTCTGCTATACCTGTGTCCAAGTTCATGAGCAATAGTGAAAGCCAACGGAAGGCCAGAATCTTCATTGATGTTGCAGCTTCTGTGAGGCTGACACATGCCTGACAGGTGAGACAAACCTAAGGTTTCACACGGGCGATTCATGCCAGCACAAATGTCCTTTCTGGAATCACAAAAGAGAACGTGTCATTTAAAGTGCTTAAAGCCAACTGTGGAGTGCCACTGTCATTGGGTGGCAAGTCTCCACCTCATAATGTATCAGTGCTAATTCGCATTTTAAGCAGAGCGTAGTGATAACACTTTTACAAACATATACGCAACAACATACACTTGCTCTACTACTATCATTATACTGCTATAATTTGTGTCCAATATTTACATGGCTGTAGTGTCTAAATACATACACTTATTGTCAACTTGCATAAGAAAAAGTGTTAGAACCTCCAACTCTACCAGCATTTTGAAGTACTGTTTATTAAAGTCATCACACCTCAGCTTCATTCAAGTGAACTCTTTGAAGTCTTTTTTTTTTGGAGAGGTAAATCATGCATCTTTGTCAGATCTTATTTCTCATTCTTATTCTAAAATTTTTGACCAAAAAAATACGCTGACAAGGTGGAGACCAGTCAAAGGTTGGACTTGACAATCTTGAACGTCTTTTCCAACCAAAATGATTCTGTGATTCTCCTTTTTTTACTGAAGCACTTGAGAGTTTTTTGTTGTTGTTTTTTTTTGCCTGACAGATTTTAACTTAGAACTATTTTTTCAGACCATAACCCTGATCTTTTCTGTCAATTGTGTGCAGATTGAATCCATTTGTACAGACCCATGGAAGTCCCATTTAGTGCCATGACAGAAAGTCCCAGTGTAACCTCATAAACCACCTTAAGTTTTCTGTTCCTCCCTTGCTCACATATAAAAAAATATTCTGCTTCTCCTTATATATGGAAATATTTTAAAAAGTACATACTTTAAAGCTTAAAAATAAATTACACCATGTTTGCAAAATACTTTTCCATTCTGAGCAGCATTTGTGCACTACTTGAGGAGTTATTCATCTATATTCTACTTTGTATTGGTACATTGCCTCAAAATAAAATAGAGGAGTCAGTGAGAACAAAATGAGATAGGATCAGGCAGGGAAAATGACCTCTGCAAATTGCTCATTTCTCAGGACATACAGATCTCAATTTTGTGACTAAGATGAACCTCTAACCCATATGCAAACATAGTGTTACAAGTATTTTGAAAATGGATTAAAAATTATCCCTTTAAGAGGTAAAGTAGGATGAACTTCAACCACATTATTATAATACAGCTCACATTCTCCGCTGTATCAGTGTCAGACTCACTCATCCTGTGCTCCTGTTGCATTACCACTGTGTTTCAGGAACTGCGTGTCTCCACTGGACCACTTCACTGAGTTCTGTGCAGGATGATGCCATAAGCTTACAAAGAAACACATCATCACCAAAAAAATGCAACTGAACAACAGTCAGTCACTGATGGCAAACTGCTGCCATACCTGGTGAGGAGGACGGCCACATCGTGGTGCGTGGGGTTCACATCACTCTTCGGATTGACACTCTTCTGCCATTTGCAGAAGCTGGCTAATGTCTTATCAGCATGGTGTACTATCTTCAAGCCTTGCTAATGGGAAATGAAGGAAAATGTAATTGTAAAGACCAGATTGCACTGCAGTAACATCTCAGTGAACTCAGCTGTGAAAGTGGGTAATCATTGAAACATAATTGATTATGCTTTTGCCTAAGGTTAGAGCCATCATTAGGAGCAATGATATCTATTTATCTAATATTGAATATTAAGTTAAAATGTTGACCTTTCTGTAATTGGTGCAGCCAAAGGAAAAATTACATGCAGAAATGGATGTATTTTTTCGTAACTGAGCTTCGTAAGATCCAGCACTGAACTGAAACTTTCAAACATTTTATATTCTCTTGAAATCCAGTTTTCCTCTAAACAGAAGGTGAAGATACTTAGTGTGGGACTTCATCCTCAAGTTTGTCCCCATATGTTACGTGAGCACTGTCATCCTCAGAGAACAACTATGCTCCTCACAGCGTATTTATTTCACAGTATTTTTCAATTCCAATGAGAAACAATGTAGTCACAAATTGTTTCCTACTCATTATTATACATTTTACATGCAAATGACTGAAAATTCTGAAATAAGAAGTATGCAAAATAAATTAATTCAAAAATAAACTGTCTAATTTCTGGTCTTGAACACTCATTTTATCTTGCCTCAGTTCACTCCTTTTTTTATGAACCATCTAAGTATACATGTTACCAGAAAGTAATTTCTGGGTAACTTACAATTGAATATTGAAGGATATTCAACATTGTTACCCCCAACATTGCCATCCTCAACTGAACAGTATCAGTGTGTATCGAAACAGCCACTGAAATTTAGCAAGTTATCTTTGTTGGAGCTGACCATGGACCTCACGTCCTACTTGTCCTATTCAGATGCAAATTAGAGGGTTTGGGCCCTATATACTTACATTTTAACTGATGACTGATGGCTATAAGGACAGACTCCATCCCAAAAAATATAACCTGGTCCTGTGGGTTGGTTTGCCTCCTTCACTAGCACTGGGACCACCTGGCTTGTGGTTATAAATCAGAAGTCACAGAGAAAATCCCTTCAAGGTGTTCCTGCAGTGACAGCTAGCTATGTCACGCACAGTATTCTAAAAATAACTATAAAATTATGATACTGAGCATGTATTTAAGCATGTAGCAACATATTTGTGAGGGACAGTGGAAACTACCAATATATAGCTAGCTTACAGTAATTAACATCTATTTAGCCCTCAATTTTTTGCTTCAAAAGAGATTTTAAAAGAAAAATGTGGTTTTCAACTGCACAGTAACAGATTTAGTTCTTCAGAGACCTGCAAATATTCTAGCACTACACTTTACCATACATTTCGGGCAGTGTTAGATAATTAGATTCTGAATGTTTATGTGTAATTTCTGTTTCTCATCTAGTCTTCCATGGCATCCTATATTCTTTTGACACTGGGCAGATTTTATTTCCCCATTCCTAACTTGCCTGATTTAATTATATTTTCCCAGTCAATTCTGCGCAGAAATATCTGAAGTCACCACTGCTATCCAGGGCAGCATTTATTCTAAAACCAGATATGTCAAAGGCTAATAACAGAGTAAAATTGACACATTATTTTAAGCAAATGTGATTACAGCTCAATGCATTGAACTCAAAAGTTTTATAAGTGATATTTTGAGGTAAATAAAAACCTTACCTCCTCCTCCTCAAAGAGGATGAGCCGGACCAGCACAATGTGGATTGCATTGCCAATGCTTGGATCGTGGAACAGCCCTGTGACCTGTGCCAGAGCCAGGAGGTATGAGATTAACTGATTCCTCTACAGCAGAACATGACTTTAGAGAGAAGATACGACATTTACTTCTAGCATACTGTTCATCTGGGGGTGAGGGTGTTGTTTTGCTTTTTAAATCCTCAATGCATTTCACTGAAAGTTTACTGAAATGCAATAAATGTTGGAACTACTGCAAAGGTTAGCTCTGCCGAATAAGTGATGATACAGAAGTTACTAAGCTAAAGAGCAAAACCCTACAGAAGATTATAGTATGTCCATTTCCCTTTCAAAAACTTCAGAGTTTTTAAAAAACACTAGCAGAAAAGAACACATCTACAGTCACATAATACTGATGGAGAGGTCCCCTTAGGGTGCAAATAAACCAGCATATCAAACTTTAAATCAACAGGAATCAGATTCCGTCACAAAAAAAAAAAAAAAAGGCAAATTTTAATCAGTACAAGAGAAACACTCTTATATTTTCAGAGCACCAGAGAGGATGATAAGAACGTAAGCCAAGATAATGACTCCATTAAAAAAAGACTCCACATAAAACCATAAAAGAACTGAACTTGGCAAAAATGTGATCCAATTGCCATAAACATCCTTACAATGCTGAATTAGGCAGGAGGAATGATGATACCCACAACCTATCTATATGTGACCTATGCCATCTATCACAGGAAACACAAACAAACAAAATGGATTGCCTTTGGATCAAAACTATTACAGAGAAGAACACTAAAGAAGAAATTACCAATATAAAGTGGAAATTGTGTTTACAAAAGTCTGATTTGGATATGGATCTTTTTCAAGGTACTCTATGAGGAAAATTGAAACATTTTAAGTAACCCTAACATCAAAGGTCAGACTACAGAGAAAATGTTGAGATTTTGTTTGTTCCTGAACCTGATAATGACTGGGTTTTATTTCACTCATTTTTCCCTGTGTGGATAAAACCTCATGTGCTCAAACAACCTTTGAACCTGTTTAATTAGACTCACTGCCTTAGCAGCCAGTCAGAGTCATTGGGACACAGCTAGGAACACACTGTATATAAGGGACAGACCAGTTAACATGGCTAAAATTATACCGTGATTAACTGAGCATATATTACACATGTGCCATGACAACCACATAGAACACACCCTCAATAGACTGTCAAGGTCAATATCTACTATACAGATAATATTGATACAGATAATAACAGAAGATATATCTGTAGGTTATGGTTTTTCCCAGAACAAATTACATTTTGAAACTTGCCACACAGGAAAGCATGCAAAGTTCAACTTCTCTTTTCTCCAGTGTGAACTTTGCACTCTAGGCAGGATACTTATCTGGGAAAACAACTGTAGGCGTTTTCACTGGAATAGTGTTAACTTGTTTCATAATAGCTCCTACACTGCTGCTTGGATTTGTGATGAGTATAGTAATAAACCTGTATTTTAGCTCTTGCTGAAATACCAGCGGGCTCCTGTGTGCCTTTCTCATCCACAGATATATGAAAGAACTCGTATGCTTAAAACCTGTAGAACTGCTCTCTATTGCTGTAGTGAACAATCTGAAATCACCACCGAGCAACAGATTCCAGGAGAGACAGAAAATTTCAGTGGAAAAAAAACCTAGTGCTAGCATTTATAGCTATGAGACCTCTCTCACTTAAAATCCAGTGAAAAATTGTGCTTACACAAAATACAAGGTTAAAATACTTTAAAATACAGACTTTCAATAATATATAGATGAAGATATTACAGTTCTCTCTGTGAACAATGTTACAGACCTATTTCAAGGAGATCAGCAACATAATCAAATTCAGGTTTGCTTCATTTATCTAAAAGCCTCAAAATGTTGTACATACCATATTCATTATAGTGAGGATATATGACTCCACGTGGTCACTTCCATGGTACTCAACCATCTTACTGTCTGCAACCACAAGCGTCTCCACCCACCGCTCCTTGCTGACAGAGCGCCGTGAAACCTTTCTGGCAGCTGCGTGATTTTGTTCCCACCTCTCCCTCCGAAGCTGCTGCTGTTTGAAAAAGCTATGGGTATCTGGAAGAGTAAGAAGCAATGCTGTCTTGAACAAATTTTCAAGCTTGATTTGAAGTGTATGGCTGTAACACTTGCAGACAGAATGGTAGCATCACAGGATGATATAAGTCGGAAAGGACTCCTGGCTACACCTACCTGACCCACTGTAAGGCCAACTCCAAAGTGACACCAGACTGCTAAGGGCCCTGTTCAGCAGAGTTCTGAATCTCCCCAGATGGATTAAACATCCATCCAAAAGTTAACATTATTCAAATGCCAGGGATTACATTGTTAGACAGAGATAAGCTAAAGACAAAAAAAGAAAAAAAAAAAAATTGAATAGGGGATGTCATTTTCAAGCAGTTTTTTCCTGGTGGTTTGGGTCTAAACTCTCTAAAGACACCAGTTCATAGTTTAACATAAGGGATATGCTTTTTTCACAGGCAGCCTTTTTTCTCATCAGGATGGCACACTAAGCTCAGCGCTGTGGTATATTCAAGACTGCCTTGTTCTGTGCGTGGAAAATATCTTCAATGAGAGGGGACACTTGACCAGCAGGTGTCATCTAAATACCAGCAGGGCAGGCCAGCCATGGGCTCCTTGGCTGCTGTCATCCTGCCTCACTGACAGGAGAGACACTTACTGTTTCCACTCTAATTTTGGGATCTGTGCATCTAAACGTTTTCCATAAAAAGCCTTGGCTCTGTAGAGTTGCTAGCAACCTTGCACTGTGCTCAGTGGGGCTAATTACCCTCCACTCAGTCTAGGCTTTGAATGCCAGCTGTCTATGTTACCAGGGAAATACCAGGGATGTAAATACCTCCAGGCCTGAAAAATCAATGAGATGACAGTTCAATAGCAGCTGCTGCCATTTTTCCAACCCATAATGCAGAGACACACTTCTACAGTGCAGGGATTTCCTGAGTCCTAGGAAGGATCAGGAACAATTGTTTCTATTGCATATATTGCAGTAGTACCTTTGGCAGGTCACTCATGGAAGAGCATGTCCTTATTCCAGATGGAGCACATCCGCAGGCCAGGAAGATAGCTCCTGCCTCAAAGTGCTTCCAGCCTTTCCAGCATCACCCCCACTACTGTGTGGCAGAGGATAGTTATCCAGCATTATTAGCTCCTCCTGCCGGCAATACCAAGTGTCAGTTACCCAGACCACTCTTCCCTTGAAGAATGGATGACCCAGCACCTAGGTCCCAAATCTTTTGTTCACATCAGTAGATCTGCTACACACTTGTCATGAATATACTGTTTGGCCTTCAGAAGACCCAAGTGAAGACAGATATATCATGGTACCTTACTTATCTGCAAAATCAGGCACACTGCACTCTTAGTGATGTGTATAATGTATCTCTCAGTGTAAAATGTGATTAGTATCTTCGTTTATCATATATGTTCAGGTTTTTAGAAATGGGTTGTCTAAGGTCAGCCTGAAAGATGCCTAGAGAAAGAAGTGCTGGTACTCAAAACGCACTGGTGTAAAATTGAAATATGCCACTTTAATAAACAAAATAGCATCAGCCACTTGGCACATTTAGAACTGACTGAGCCACATTGCACAAGTGTGCTGCACACAGCAGCAGTGAACTACTGCTGCTATGACCTCTACCCTAACCCCACTAACCCACACTGCAGCATCACTCCAGCTGTCTCCCTCAATCTTTGTTCAGCTGCAGCAATCCCCACCTCAATGAGGGGCTATTTATGAGCTGTATTGATTAGTCTCTCTTGTACATTTGCATGGTTTTCAGCATTCTTATTTTTATGAAGCACAGTTCTCATTATCTCTGTTTTTAAGGGGTTTGGGCTGAGAAAAACCTTCCCCACAGCTATCAGAACAAAAAAACTCTGTTCAGACTGCTGGTTAAGTGACTTGTTTATGGCCAAATAAACGTCAGACCAGCTGTCAGGCTTTGTGTTTACAGCTAGCAAAAAGTATTGCTAATTGTCTGGGCAGCTGATAGGACTGGAGTTAAAAATGTTTAAAGTCATAGAGACTGTAATGGTGAACAACCCTCAGGGAAAAGACTGGAGTCCTGGCTAAGTGTGAGGTTCTGTAAAGTAGGAAGGTCTCAGAAGAGACTCAGATTGTGAAAATTAATGCCAGATAGCCACAGGATTCTGCAGACAAATCTCTCTCCTCAGTGATGGACACCCTCCTGTGCAGGGTATGTTGCCTGGACGGGTGACATCTAAGGACTGGATCCCTGTTGTGTTAAGTCTCCTGGCAGCTTTCTCAGTCAGATGAAGCATAGAGAGAGAACCTCTTAGAACTACACTAACAAACACGCAGCTACAAAGTATAGTTATACTTCTGCTTTTATGTCTCTCCAAATTTTGATTGTCTCTGCTAAGCTTTTAATTTTGAAGTTAAATAACCTTACCTTGCTTTTACCTTAAATTAGTAAAGTGGTACAAGTGATTTCAGATTTGCTGAGAAATCCCAGGCACCCGTTGTCCAGAAATGGAAGTCTTGACTAGGAGCCCACCAGTCCAGAAATACCCAAGTCTGAGACCTAGTAAGATCCAGTGCTGTCTGAGAAAAGCCTGCCTCCCTCTTCCATCATAACTGCTGAGCACAGCATATTCCACAAGAAATAGAAGAGTGAAAAGGGTTACTCATACCCTGAGGGTTCCAAGGTATTTCTGAGGAAGTGATATTACAGAGGCAGGTACAGTGCTGGAGTCCTTAGGAATAGAAGTGAAGGTAGTGCTGAGAGTACACCCAGGACAGTCTAACAGTAAATAAAAAGAAGGTTGGTAAGAGATTCTGGTAACAAACTGCATGAAATTCAAGCAGCAATACTCAGAAGTTTCAAACTGTCATAGGAGAAAAATTTGCAGAAGTGAAGCCTTTATTAGAAAAACTGATTCAGCCAAATGAGTAACGTTCCAACAGTCAGTCATATGTGATATCCAGCCAAGTGACTGCATAACCAGAGGAAATTGTGTAGATGACAAAATTTCATCAGCTTCTAGTTAGAAATAGCTGATAAATTTCTATCAAAAGGTTGCTTTTCAAAACCAAATTCTGAGTTGTTTTTAGTGAAAAATAAAAATGTCCCCTGAAACTACCCATACAAATTGTACTTGACTAACAACAACATAAAGGACCCTTAACTTTCAGATACAAGGAAAGATTTTAAGTTCTCTGTAAGACTCAAGTATATATGAAAAAACAGTATTGTACAAACTTTTTCAGCCCAGGTTAAAGTTGCATAGTTTCTGTAAAGAAAAGAAAAGCTATACTCTCTCTTTTAGCATAGCAATTTAATTTTTCATCAGGTGATAACATACTCTGCCAAACCCTACAAAGAAATGGATTTCTCATCTTTAACTATCAATGTTCTCACTAGAAAAAACCCAGAAGTTCTTCTTTACTTTGAACAGCTCATCCGCTCAAAATGTTGCTTGATTGTGTTTGATTGTTAAACAGTTAATTTCTGCTTGCCCTCCCCTGCCCCAAACTCCATTAAAGAACAAAAACCCCGCCTCTTAAAGGCATTATGTGAGATTTCCATAACAAAGATTTTTTTCCCTCTTTTGTTTTCCCTCAGACTTGCTCAAGGAAGGGTGCAGCATACAGTGCAACACAGGGGGACCTCAAGGTGCTAACTACACATAGCCAACTTTCAACACCTTTGAAGGCACACAGGGCTTTGAAGAAGCAAGGTGAAAATGCCTGGAAATTCCCAGAAGAGAAGAATGTACCCTACCACTGAAGGCTGTCAGACAAAATATAGTAGTACTGACTCATGTCTTCACTTTCTATCCTCAGCTCCTTTCTCTTTGCACAAGAGCTCTTTCATTTTTACCACTCTATGTTGTTCACAGTGAAAATGTTACAACTCCAGATAGGAAGCATGAACAGGAGGGATGTTAGACGAATAAATTCCACACTGTTCGTAACTTGCTACATTATGATTCTTCAAAAAAACCTTCACTTTGTCCTAAGATGTGCCTTCAGTTTAAGTATTAACGAAATTACTACAGTTTTGCGTTGAGTGTCTCAAGAGGTCAACAAATCCTGTTGAAACAATCACTGTACAAAGGACATCTCTTTCATTCATGAAGAGAGCACCTTTGACAGCTGACTTACTGTGAGAACTTATTAATTATTTCTAAAACAAATGCAGGAGGAGATCCCCCTTCCCTGTTCTAACTAGCTCTCCCAAATAGACAAGGAAGTTTCGTACAGATAGTTTCTGCTTATAAACAGACATAACAAAACTAAGTCTGGATGCTGACAGTGGGAGAATAAGGACTCACAGGCTATAATGGGAAAACTGTTGTAATGCAAGAAAGTGAGCATGTGAATTTAAAACGGAAGAGATAACCAAACCAGCTCTTTTTATAAGCATTTCTAAAGCAGGCCAAGCTAAATCACACAAATGCTTTCCGAGCGTGGAGTGTTCACACAGGAAACTATTACAACAATTTAATCACATACAAGCCCATGCTGACAACTGCCAAGTCCCAGCAAAAACAAGCAGAGAGAAAGAAAGCTTACAACTCTGCAAGGTTTGTTTAACTTTGACATTCCTGCTGTCAGAAACGTGAGGTATCAAACAGTGGAGGCACACCACTCCAGTGCAGAATGAAACTAAAATTGGACCTGTGTTGACTGATGCACTTAATCAGATACTGCTGCTGAGTGTGTCTGCTGCTCGTTACCACTTAGGCTGCAAGGATGGAATGACAGATGTGCTGGGCCACTGGCATCAGGAAGTACACAGAGAATAACATTGAGAGAGATAGCTATGTCTGAAGTTTCCAATATTTTGCAACGACTATCCTTCTGCCTCTATGTTCTTATTTTTTTACTCAGGAATTAAACCCAAGTCAATAAGTGACAGTTAAAAATTACAGCTGCATAAGATGCTTTTCTAGGAATACATTACTCAATGCTATTTGAACTTTCCAAGCTCATTCATTTGGTAAGGTCAGTGGCTGGTCCCTCTTATTTTTGCAAAAACATTAATGAAATGGATTAGAAGAACAAGGTGAAATTTCTATGAATTAATCTAGCTCTTGATAACATGGCAACTGAATACAATTTAACTTGCAGCACAATTCTATTACAGAAATTTAATTATTAAATGAAAAACAAGTATATTCTAAAACAGAATATATCTCACTGTAAACAAATATTCAGATTAAAAACTCCCAGTAAATTATTTATATGTCATAATGTCTCTTACTAAATAATTTAGAACTCTTAACCCTAGAATGATACAGAGATGTAGCTTTTGGGAACTGTGATTATTAAAATTAAAATTTAAACATACGGGCTTTATTAATAGTTTTTCTTCTTTTTTTCATATCTGTATGAAAATTCATTCACATTAAATTAATGCAAAAAACTGAAAGTGATATCTTGAAGTAGTTGTTTCTGCATTGCCATGGTTGATCTGATTTCCAGTTTGATTAACCAAACAGTATCCAGAAGCTCTTGAATCAGACTTCAAAAATTTTTGTTAATATTCCATAAATTTAATTAACATAATAATGAAGAACAAACAAACTAGTTATATGTTGGCAATCAGAGGTCACCAACCTGGTGCAATCAGGAAGAAGAATAAGGCTAAAAGGGTACAAGGATCTTCTTCATTACAAGAAAGACACTGAGGTGCTGGAATGTATCCAGAGAAGGGCGACAGAGCTGGTGAAGGGTCTGGAGCACAAGTCTGATGAGGAGTCACTGAGAGAGCTGGTGGTGTTTAGTGTGGAGAAAAGGAGGCTGAGTGAGACTTTATCACTCTTTACAGCTACCTGAAAGGAGGCTGTGGCCGGGTGGGGGTTGGTCTCTTCTCCCAGGGAACAAGCAATAAGACAAGAAATGGCCTCAAGTTGTGCCAGGGGAGGTTCAGGTTGGATATTAAAAACAACTTCTTCACCAAAAGTGTTGTCAGCACTGCAACAAGCTGTAATATCACCACCATGACAAAACCAATACATTGTAAGGATTTAAAGACCAGAGTTGCCTGTCTCAAACACTGTCTAGGCCACAGAAGGAACTTATTTCTTTCTATCTCTCCACCTAACATTCATTGTTAAATGAAATCCATACTGATGAGTTCAGCACCTAGTCTCCTTTGCACCTTAATTTGGGCAGAGGCATCTCTCACTAACTGGATCTTAAAATATGCCCAGTACTGTGTTGCCTTTTTATGCTTCCCCATGAAAAGTCAGAAATGTCAAGTGGGTTTAAGGGCCTTCTCTAGGTCTCCAAGAGCCAACCTGTGCACCACAGGAATTCCTCACTGGGTCATCATTTCCATTCAGTTAACACAGCAAAATCAGCCACTTCCACCTCTCAGTAGTTGGAAACGATCAGTACAGAACCAGCTGGGACCAGCTGCTCCTGCCTCCTCTCAAGGAGGGATAGGAAGGATGTCACAGGCAAACACACAGAGGCAGCACAGCAGCCGTGAGATGCTACCACTCCTGTGTTTACCCAGGCTGCTGGGTGGTCCCAAAACAGGATGCAGCACCCCTGCAGGACCTAGACCCTGCTCCAGCTCATAGCTTCACCCTCACAAAGAAACTCCAAAGTTAACAAAAACTGAACCTCTGTGGTTTGCTTTGCAACTGTCTGTGAAAGGCATGGCTGATGAACTAAAGCTATTTCACATCATCCCATCACCATGCTGCTCCTTGTCTTGATCCTACTGCATTCTTCTGCACTTCCTTCCCTAACTGCACCTCTTCTCTTCCCAAGACAGCAAACGTCTCCCCTCACTGACTACTAGGCAAGGTTCCAGCTCAGCTGTGACTCACAGAAGTGAGCCCAGGCATCTGAACCCCTCACACCATTTTCAAGCTAACTCTCTTTCAGATGTCAGTGCTCTCTGCCCTGATGCCTCCACCCTGCTTAGACTTGTTCTGGGTCAACGACATGTATGAAAGTGCTGTTCAGCTCACCCCCCAGCAACCTCCAAATGGCTCTAACAGGGAAAAACAGCAAGCAGATGGTTGTTTCTGTCAGACCTGCTTTGACCGTGTGAATGACCATGGCACAGGAGTGGAAACGGGCCAGCCATTCCTCTCAGTAGTCAGGATTTGGCCACTCTGATCAAGAGACTGAGAAAATTTGATGTATGCACACGGACTGTTGTGTGCTACTTGGCAGCAATGTCAAACAATACTGGAGTATTTCATTTATTGGCACAAACACGATCTCATTGTGTGGCAATAATGATGGACATGAATATCTACAGTGTTACACTATGAGAGTAAATTATCTTACCTTACATACAAAAAGTAATACTATAAGCCAGAACATATGGTGCAGAGAATACACAGGCATCGTTTAAACACAGTTTTTCAAACAAAGTTATTAAAGACAATCTCTTTTATGTTCATTATGTGAACTGTCTGCTTTTGTGGCTACTCTACACATTTACAGTGTCAGGTTTCTGCTACACATTCTGCCACTGGATTTGTATTTTCAGGGTATTTTATCATTCAGTTACTCAAATATGCTTGCAAATGTAAGGAAATAATTGTTTCTAGTTCAGCCTCCAAAAAGTATTGTGACTGCTTATACTTATACTGTGACTGGTTCAAAACAATCTCTTTCAAGATGTCTACAGAGAGGTTACTGAACATGTATATGCAAGGAACTGGGGAACTTAGTTGAAATTACACCCATTGGCATCCCCTCATTCTTCGGAAATTCCACAACAAAAACACAGGGTAGACTTCAAGAATACAGATTTGCCTACTTTAACTCTTTCTGATGTAAAAATCAGTCAAGAATTCGGTTCAAAACATAGTTTCAAGGCTGGATTTGAGAGAGTTCTCCACGTGGAAGATGGTAGTCCAGTTATAAAGCACTAGACAGAAACAGATGATTTCAAGCCTAAGCGTAAACGAGATAAAATTAACCTTTAAAAAATTGGTTCTAAACAGAATTTTATCTTTGTATTTGCAGAATTGACTGGTTAAGAAATAATTTGACCCTAGATCCTAAATATTTAAGTAAAAATGTATGAAGATGCATTTTCTTACATAAATTTATGAAGCACCCATTAAAATATACATGAGGTTATTTCACTGAGCACTGACAATGACAATTTTCCTGGTCTTAAAATCACAGTTTGAAAAATTGTCTCTTAGCTGCCTTGAAATTCTGGCCTATAACACAAAGGGACAGGAGAACGTTAAGAAAATAGTCTAGATTAAACTTTCCCTTTTTTTTTTCTACATCTTATCTTAAATTCATTGATGTAGAAGACAGATCCCTGCTTCTTTCAGAACTTATTACAATGTATCCTCTCTGTGAGCCATAGAACAACCTACTGTAGGTTGTAGTGACATCACAGAAAATGTATCACAAAATTTGTTTGCAAAACATTCAGAGGGACAATGAGGTGGAAGAAACACACTCTAAAGCCAAATACAAAGCATTTGTAATACTCCTTGTAACTTTTAAACAGAACTTTTTCAATCGTCCAAATGGCTGTACAGAAGGTCCATTAGTGTTCCTTGTACAAATCACAGGTTTTACTGTAGCACTACATTTCAACATTTTAGTTAGCTTATGGATTTAAACATGTTCCTCTTCACCTCTATTTTTCTCTGAAATAGTTTCTCACCAGTTAATAGATAGTGTGCACTAAAAGGACTGGAAAGTGGTTTTAAAAGCTGGAAAGCCAGATAGCAATCAGTGCTTTCCAAATGCTCTAAAACCCTGCTGAAGAACACGCATCCTTGGCTTTTAGTAAATTGAAGATGAAACCCCAATTTGGTACTTACATTAACTACTTTATGTGTTATTGACATTCCCAGGAATTCTCCAATGATCTCATTCTACAAACTGCACCTGCTCATTAATTCAGCTAAATGTAAGTTTACACAGGATAAACAAGAACTTGTTAGAGCACACTGGACGTGGTACAGCAGACAAGCTGAAACTCAACAGAATTCAGGTCATGGTGCCAGATCCGCCTGAGAATCAAGAAAAAATAGCCTATTTTTAGACTCACTTATTGGTACAGCCAACTTAGCAGTGTTCCCAGCAGCCTTCACCACCAGCAGCTTTTGCATCCCACTGCAACTCCTTCTACCCACAGCATGCTCAGCTCTCCTCTGTTTTCTTTGTGCCAAGCAGCAAGCTAGTAACTAACTGCAAACCCGGGAACTTCTGCAGATCTAGAAGGAACAGCAACCTCCATGTCTTTCCCTGCAAGGGGGTATAAAACATACTGTGCTGGATCACACAGCATGATTAGAAAGCAAACAAAGTAGATCTGTGCTTCCAACATGAAGGGTAATCCAACAGAGTCTGGCAAACACAGCCTAGCTGACAGTTATCCCTGCTTCACCCCTTCCAGGCTGCTACTGTCACTGTCCTGCTCTCATCCTAGAAACAGGGAAGTCCCATTCTGGGATCCTAGAAACAGGGAAGTCCCAAAGCAGTTTCTGCGGCAAAACCTACGAGAAAATCCAGAAGCATCTCTAACCATTCCACCTGCTGCCATTGAGTTTGACTATGTGAAAGCCTTAAAGTGACAAATCAGTGTGAAGACGTCAACAGACAGTAATATTCAGAAATCATTTATATGAACTAGCAAACAAATAGGTAATACCATTACTTTTATAGCAGACCTAATCAGCTATGGTAATGAACTGCACAAGCCCTGATGTTTGCCTTCTAAAATTACATTTACAGGATTTAAATTTCAACTGCTTTTTTCCCTTGCTTCTTCTGAAATGATGAAGAAAACAGTACTTTGTTCAGATATCACTCAAAGCTATCATGACTTACTGTCATCATGAAAGGACTGTGAGGAGCAGGATGAGCATGAGCCATTACGTGTAAACAAGGGTGAAAGAGAATGGCTGGATCCTACTCCTTTCCTCATCAGCCATCCTTAGTAAAACCCAAAGTAAACACCCAATTCCCTAAAATACCATAAGCCACTCAGTCTCTTTGGCATCATCATGTGAGATGATATTTGAAAGGAAGATGGGGGAGGGGACAGAGCTGTGTGACAGGTGTCAAGTTAGTGAAATTCTGTGCTTCATTTTCTCTGCCTCCCAATCTTCATGCACCTGTCTGAAGACCTTTATGCTAGAGGTACACTGCAGACAGAGAGGCCAGGAGCTCCTGAATGCACCATCTATCAGCAAGTAAACATTCCCTGAACCAAAGTTCGTTATACATGCAAAACAGCAACTACAGTTCACCCATAATTCCAGAAACTTAAAATCTCAGTATTAAACATGCAGAAGACAGTTTAGGAAGTGTAAAGTACCCCAACTAAATTAATGTAGATTGTCTGTGATGTAAAAGATAAAAACCTACTCACAGAACAGTTCTTTGAAGTGGTAGTTAAATGATGCCTTTTAATTAGTTTGTTTAAAATTTGGATTACTAAATGAAAGATGGGAAAGAAAATCTGGAATTAATCTTGAAATAAAGTGCTATTATATCCAGCTTTGGTATGATATCATTAAGAAATGCTGCATATGCTATAACCTTCTTATCTCTGGGCTTACACAACAGAGTTTATTTGGCTTTTCTCTGGACCAGCTGTTGTTTTTTCCATTCCATTTCTCCACTGGTGTGCTCAGCGGAAAAAGCACATGCTAGCGTTTTGAGGGGCCTCCTTGTTCTTGGCTGAGGCCAAATGTCTTGTATTTCAGATGATGTTACTAAGCAGTACAGTCTTCAAAGCCTCTGCCCCAACCCTGCTGTGCTTCTGCAGCAAACATCAGCGGGGAAAGCACAGTTCTTACAGATGACGACTCCCTCTGAGCCTGGACCTGTGAAGGGGTTGGTCACTCTGAAATGAATTATGGTAATATGACATCTTGAAAATCTCAGACATGTACGGCTTTTAATGTTTTCTATTCTTAGAAGCAAGTCCTGATAACAACATTTTCCAGCTTCATGACATTTTGAGAGATGACTGTTGAGGTCCTCCTGTTCCAACTCAGCACACAAGATTTCATTTTGCCTGCTTAAGCCACTGAGGAGGAACCTAAACACAGACAACAGACACTCAAATAGCAAAGCAGGGACAGACTCCATCCTGTAGCTGGGGAGAGCTGAGAGGCACCTGTTAAGTGCTAGAAGGAGCATGGGGAAGAACAGCATAAATGACATCAAGACATCTCAGGGGAGGCAGCCAATAGCATCTTGGCATGTGAGAGATTAATAACTCCTGCCACAGGGCATCTTGCATGAGCAATCCTCTCGGAATAACATCAGTTTTGGGTGACCTGTGTCATACTCAGCTCTTCATGAGCACACTGCATGGGCTAAAGGATGTTTCCAGCTTTAGCCAGAGTTTTAAGAGTGGCTTTTTCCTTCGATTCCAGTTTCCTATTCCAGACTGATTGTCAGGAGCACCATAACCTGTTGGATGTCACGATCCCACTAATTCATTTCCATTTCTGTCATCCACAGGATGGAGGTTCACCAGTAACAACAGCTTTAATTAACTGAACTCCCTGTAGTTCACTGCCTATGCCAGAATCCTTCACAGACAGGAGATATTGGGGCTCTCACACTGAAATGCCAAGAAGTTTGAAAGTGTTTGCTTAGAACTGAGTTTGAGCTCTGAAATTTGCACTCCCGTGGAAAGGGAATCAAACAAAGCCCTGCCAACAGATTGAGCCTCTTTTTTTTTTTTTAAATTACAATTTCAGTTTTCATTTGCAAAAAGCCCCTGGATCCTCTTCTCTCCATAAACCCTTAAGACATGGGACCAGGAAGAGGGGAATATGCAGGTTTATCTGAGAGAAACATCCTGCTCACGTTCATCATAAAACAGGAAGACTAATTATAGCTTAAGGAGAGAAAAATATCCCAAAAATGGACACTGATGTATAAAGCCAAGTTAAACCCACTGGTTGAGGAAGGGGTTGTTAAGTAATCCATTCCTCAATGTAAAACCTATCTCTGCTTAGACAACTTTCAGCTGCCTACCAATGTTACCAGTCTGGGCTTTGCAAGAACATCCCTTCTTTTACTGCCCTTCTTCCCTATGACCTCCCTGACAGATGAAATTTCAACCCCCTCATCATCTTCCATTTCCACTGAGGAAGACCTGGTCGATAGAAGTACCTCATCATGGGCAGTGGATGCAACTGGGACACTGAAAAGAAAATACTGTAAAGCAGTGCGTTGTTCAGTGAATATTTTATCTGGAGAATGTCAGGCAAATAATGTCAGGCAGCTAATATAGAAAATGACAGGAATGATACCTCGTTAAAACTCCAGTATCTGAAAGAAGACTTTGATTCTAATCCAAACCTCCACAGAGGTGAGGAGAACCCAGACTGGGGCTCAACCAAAAACAGTGCAGATCAGAGAGGAAGGAACTTGATTCAGCTTGTTTTAGAGTTCAGGCAGGTAAGAAACTTGCTGCTAGTTCTGAGTTTAAAAAGTACTTCAAATATAAAAATCTATCTCTCTGCAGCTTCAGCTCAGATGCTGTTTTGCAGCTGAGCAAAATATTAGACAATTTTTAAAAGAAAGAAGAGATTAATACTATTTTTCTTGACAATGATTAAAACAATTTAAAACAGACTTTCTGTAACAATTTAATTTATGTGCAAAAGACCTCATCATTGTTGTTTAAAGAGCACAGAAACACCTATTTTTTTCAGCTAAGACACCTGATTACATGCTGTCTGCTAAAGTATGTTTAGGTTAAATATTTGCAAGAGAAGACAAGTGGTAAGTGTAGATGAGATCATGGAAAACAGTAATCAATATTCTCCGTTGTGCTCTTTCATATAGAAACCTTGACATGCAAGAAATAGTTGCACAGACTCTTCAAACAACTGCAGTATTTGACGGCAACAACTAAAAACATTTGCTACACCTCTTAACATAGCAATCTTCTTGACACCTTTTTCTTTTTTTTTTTTTGCATAAAGATGGATGTCTATTTGTTGTGGATAATCCCTTTTTGTAGGAAAAAAAAAAAAAGGGTATAATCCGTATGATCTTTAAGTGAATGGTGTCCCTCCACTCTGCTTTTCACATACGGTTTTCTCAAGACAGTTCAGATATAGCACACAGTAAAGAGTCAATATTGCAAAGATATCCTGCAACATGCAGTCTTCACATACACACAGTGAAAATGATGACCAAGTTCACCCTCCCAGGAGTTTTTCACAACAAACTAAATCCAGCTAGTGTGCCAAGGAGGTCACTAAAACTGTGTTGAGGCAGATCTTTGTTTTAAGTAATCAAATGCAAAATCAGTTCAGACATAAAGACCTGTGTCACAAACTACATTCTGAACTCCAAATAATGCCTTTTTGCAGACAGCTGACTAGTGAATATCTGTCTACTAAACACAAAGTTCTAAGCTACTTGATATTACCAGAGTTCATGATGAGAATGGTCCCCACAGCAGCAGCGCTGAGAACTCCATCCTACCCCCAGCAGATAATCAGGAGTGCAGAATATCTGTGCACCCAAAGGTATCTCTCCATGTAGACGAAATGCATCCAAGTTTAAGCAGCTGCTGGGACATGAAGAGTGAAGAACACAGCCTCAAACAAGGAGAGGACAAGCTTCAAGGACACTGTGTTTCATGCAGAAAAACTGTGCTCAGACACCTGTTTAAAGTGGGTCATGTATGACAAGAGGCTGCAGAGGCTCTTCAAGGACATGCAGACTTTGCAGAAGCTGACTGTGAACACTTAGCCCATATCAGTACATTAGCCCCACAGAACAGGTCCAGCACTTCTCAGAAGAATTAGATATCTGTAATCTGCCCAGAAATAATAAGGCAATTGTAGTTACTTATTAGAAGGTTCACAGAGAGTTCAGTATGACTGAGAAATCTGGCTCTAACCAGACTGAAGCCTGAACATCTCTGCCAATACTACTCCATTAATGGGACAAGCGTTTTGAGCAAATTTTCAAACACTCTGCATCAAAAAATATTTGCCAAAGGCAGCTGAACTTTCTGGGTTTTCTATTTCACCTGTTGAAATCTGGTTTACATTATTCAAGGCCAGTGTTACACTATAAAAGAGAAAGGGATGGCACGTGACGCGTGACAGTTTAATTTTAAAGTGTGCTATTGCTCTCCCAATCAATACTGCAGCAGTTTCACATTTACGTTACCAAAGCATTTGTTTACCCAATCAATTGCAATACTCAAGAGGTGCAATAGCATCACATGCAGTCGGATAAGGAAAGTGTAGGTACAGAGCAAGTGCACCCTGTATTCCTCTATGACAGTACACAGAAATGCTGAACTAAGTTTAGTCTGGATGCAGACTGAGACTCCTCAGTCTGATGAGTTGTTAAGTAAAATGTTTCAATGAAGATATGGAGAGAACACAGTCTACTCTTTAAACTGCAGAAGAGCAGGTGCAGTAAGCAAGTATGGTGTAGCAAACACTACCTCTTTCCAGTGGCAGAGTGACTGAGCAGAAAGACTGCTGAGTCACAATGAAAGAGACTTTTTCTCTCCTTATAGTTTTGAGTTGTACTATTTGGAAAATAGCCTGTCACAGAACTTTTAAATTTATTCAGTCATTGAGTGAGACAGTGTATCACCTTTCTGATGCCTTTTGGTGGCAACAAGTGACAATTATCACCTTATAACACCAATCTCATGTTCCCACATTTTTCTCCGTCACCTTCTGTAAAATGCAAACGCTTAGGGAAAGCACCCTGCTTCAGTTAGTAGGACCAAGTGAAATACTGAATGTAAAATTCCAACAGAAAAGAGAAGAACATGAGAAAACAATCATGGACTGGGAAAACAGGTGCCAGCACTCTGTCAGCATTGATCTTCCTCTGGCCCCTATTCAGCATAGACTTTGGATTCACTTGAGCCATTCTTGAACCCTGAAATTTAGACACTTTTGCTCTCATTCCATGAGGTTGATTGAGGAGGGGGGGAAATGTTCTCATACCATTTAGTAACAATTGTTTCATCAACTGCTAGAACAAACCGGTTATGACCTCTTTATTTCCCAGGTAAAGATAAAGATGCCCTTCCCTCAGCTGAGGTTGAATTAATCTCAGTTACTTAAATTCAATATGCGAACTTCTCATCCTAAGACGTGCTTTGGAGAAACCAAGCAAATTAAGCTGAATTGTAATTGATGTGGTAAATACAGGACAAACAGATACGGGAAAAATGTCAGTATCATTCTTTAAAAAGAGACAGAAGCTACAAAGCTTGTACCAGGGTTTCTGATAACAAGCAAAGCTGCTTACATTGGGCACAATGTTCTTCTGAAAAAAAAAAAAAAAGACAGGTTATTATTTGAGAATAAAACATGGTCCTGGGCTTTTTTTCCCCTTCCTTTTTCAAGTGATTAAACAAAAGGCTTTAGGGTCAAAAGTCAGGACTAACAATTTACGCTGTACACTTCAAACAAAAAAAGAGAAGAGAAGAGAATTCTTTGACAGTATCAAGTTAATCATCAAAACGCAGGACCATGATTCACACTGCTTACACACGGCAGCCAGACTCTTGCCTCATCCTTTCCACCTGAGCCTTATCTCATCACAGTTCCAACACAAAAAATTCAGTTTTGAGATCTCCATAGGCAAGGAGTTGGAGGACCACGTAAAACCCAAAGCAATCCTAACTTCTGATCTTGCAAGTCTTTTCAATGCCAAAATAAGAGCAAAGCATGTGGTAACTTCTGTACACCTAAAGCTCCAATTAGCTTGATTAGTTATATATTATAGCTGACTGCAGCAATCACTGGGTTGCAGTCTGAATAAACTCAGTTGCCCTCCCTCTAAACAACTGCAACCTCTCCATGTCACCAGCCTGAGAAAAAGAAGTCCATCTGCTCCTACTGCACCCATCCCCTCTGTAGCACTTGGTCAGGAAGGGCTCCATTATATCACAGAATTTTCATTCACAATTTCATAAAATTTCTCTACTTTGCAGTCCACAAACACAGCCAATACCTTGTGACACACTGCATGAAAACAAGCAGAAGAAATGGGATGAGACCTTCTCTAATTCTGTACAAGGCAGAATAATTCCTTCTCTTTTGGATATATCTCAGAGCACTGCCAAGTTTTTAAGACAGCCTATCTAGAAAAACAAAACAAAATCCCAGATCCTTAGTTTCCTCTCCTACAGGCACAAAGGATTAGAGAAGTTCTTTACAAGGCTCATGTCGACTTTTCACACATATTTCAAATGGTACAGTAAAACAGCTGCTAGCAATGTACAATATCATAATGCTACTTTCAAGATAAGCAACTCAGTTTTGCATGCAGCTAATGACTGAGTCATCTGGCAGTTTCCTAAGCAGCAGTGGAAGTGTACAGCACAAACCTATGTTTCAATTTATGTCATTTATCACAGTGGGTTTTTTTCCGGATATCTGAAGCTGTTAAAGACATTACCAATTATAAATTAATTAGTATAATCATTGCAAGAACACAGGAATATCAATGGTGCTAACGAATTAGAGAGATGAGCAATCACCAACCACATGACATTTAACAAGGGCAAATGCTGGATTCTGCACCAGCCATGGGGCAACTTTGGTTATTTGTATAGGCTGGGGAATGAGATGGTGGAAAGCTGTGGAAAAGGACCTGGGAGACCTGGTTGATGGCAAGTTGAATATGAGTCAGCAGTGCCCTGGCAGCCCAGAGGGCCAATCATGTCCTGGGAGGTATCAGGCAAAGCATCCCCAGCCGGGTGAGGGAGGGGATTGTCCCGCTCTGCTCTGCACTGGGGTGGTCTCACCTGGAATATTGTGTGCAGTTTTGGGAAACACAATATAAAAAAGACATTAAGCTCTTACAGAATGTCCAAAGGAGGACAACAAGGATGGTGAAGGGTCTGGAGGGGAAGCCTTATAGGGAGCAGCTGAGGTCACTTGGTCTGTTCAGCCTGGAGAAGAGGAAACTGAGGGAGACCTCATTGTAGGTACAACTTCCTTGTGAGGGGAAGAAGAGGGGCAGGCACTGATCTCTTCTCTGTGGTGATCAGTGACAGGACTGGAGGAAATGGCATGAAGCTGAGGCAGGGAAGATTTAGGTTGGATATTAGGAAAAGGTAATTCATCCAGAGGGTGGTTGGGCACTGGAACAGGTTCCCCAGGGAAGTGGTCAGAGCACCAAGCCTGACGAAGTGCAAGAAGTGTTTGGAAAACGCTCTCAGGCACATGATGTGACTCCTGGGGTGTCCTGTACAGCACCAGGAGTTGGACTCAATGATCCAAAAGGGTCCCTTCCAACTCAGCATATTCTATGATTCTATAGTAATAGTTTGTAGCTGAGATAGATAGCAAGTAGGTTGGACCCCGGAGATTCATGTGGTTGTTGCCACAGTAGAAGTATGATGCACAGGGCTTCTTCCAAGAGACATGGTCCTTGTACTATAAAAAAAAAAATGTAAAAAGACTGCACAGGAAATTAGCATCCTCTACTTGTTCCCCCTCCCACAATAATATTCCTTTATTTTGATTTTGTCTATATAACTAGTCTTTATACTCCTTGCCCAACAGACAGTTTAGTTTCTGACTAACAGATTTCTATCATCAGCACTCAGTTTTGTGCACTGACTTCTGGCATGCAACTGATTCAACTTCTCCAAGCAAAAATCACAACTACATTTTAACCTGGACATACACCAGGCATAAGTCATAGAAATGACTCAACCAGCTTAATTTAATTAAAAAACAACAGAATCAGAGCTGAAATGAACAAATGCAGACACTCTGTGATGAATCTCAGACCACAAAGTTAAAATATTTGATTCTGAACACCATTTTACAAAAGATCACTAAGCAACTCTTCATCAGCTAAGTCCCAAGTCCCCCAGTGGGGACAACGCTAGGGCAGAGAACACAAGGTGAAGTTAAATCTGTAACATTGAATTAGTTTTTACAATTAATTGTGAACTGTAAATTGAAAATGTTTTGCTGTAATGTGATCCCAAAAGGCATTACCCTGGGCTATCTGTGATATCATGTGGGTGTACCAGCTCTCTGGTATCAAAGTCAAAAGCAAGACATATGCGAGACCCTGAAAAAGTGGAAGAGTCATCTTATCACTTTTAAAATTCATTTATGTTCCAATTGTTCACCAAAGTCTGCGTAGTCAATATATTTAGCACAGAATGCAAGAATTATCTCACTTTCTCTTTTTGTTCTGTATTTCACTTCTAACAAGAGCAATTGCTCTGACAATTCATAGAGTAAACAGGAGATAACACTGAATTCTTTCTTTCTTCTGTCCCTGTTGAAGAGCTGGCTACAACACAAATGAGATAACACAATACGGAATGGTTTGGGTTGGAAGGGACCTGAAAGATCATCTAGTTTCAACACCATGCCAAGGGTACTTTTCACAAGACCAGGTTCCCCGAAGTCCCAGCCAGTCTGGTCTTGAACACTTCCAGGAATGGGGCATCCACAGCTTCTCTGGGCAATCCGTGCCAGCGTCTCACCTCACAGTAATTTTTTTTTTTTTTATATCCTATCTAAACCTACTCTCTTTCAGTCTGAAGCCATTGCCCCTTGTCCTGTCATTCCATGCCCTTATAAAAAATTTCTCTCTATCTTTCTGAGATCTCACCAGAGCAGAGCAGAGAGGCAGAATCACCTCCCTCAACCTGCTGGCCATATTGCTTTGGGTGCAGCCTAGGATACATAACACACAACTGAAAGGTAAGGTCTTTTGGGGAAACAATGATTGTTATATCACACAAAGGGCAAAAGTGCAATGAAGGAAGTGCTTTTTCCCCCCATGCACTTTTTCACACTGATTACTTAACTTTCACCACAGGCAAGAAGATTACGACTTGACCAAAGGCAGACATTACCTCTAAGGGCTGACAGAGTTGGTTAAAAATAGAAATACAAATTACACTATATTGCTTTGTTAGTTCATAAGACACTACCTTTGTTTGCCTGCAATATCATGAACATATTACCACTGGAAAGTGTTCTGTCACATTAGAATGAATAACATTAGACAGAGAGTTTAAATTGAAAACCCTATTGGAGCAGACTTAGCTAGTCTAAGAGATTAAATCTCAGGGAAGCCATGCTTAATTTTTTTCCAGTGTCCAGGTACAGCCAGTCTTTTCGCTTCTCATTCTTCATGACTTTGAGGAAAGATACAGGAGGCTAAAAGTGAGAGGTAGAAAGAAGATAAGCAGACCCCACAAAGCAAATACACAGCATGATCCCTGGCATCTCCTATCATCTCTCCATACTTCTTTCATCCACGAAAGAAACCTGAAAGACAGCAGGCAGAACAATTTCCTCATTCTTCACAGGCAAACCTAAACTAATTCCCCTCGTTTATCCCAGCAGTCATCAGAAGAAATGGAAAATCAGGGAGCTATTTTAAATATACACCAAAATAAGCATCACCTTCAGATGTTCATGGCTTTTCAGCCCCAGGCTTATTTTCTAATATGTAGATATATTTTTACTTGATGGAAAATAAAATGGAAGAGCATTCATTTACTTATTCCAGCTTCCTCTTATCTTTACCTTCTCAGTATCATAGAAGACTGAGTAACCCCCACCATCAGCTTTCTAGTTCCCCCCTGCTACCTTTTCACATTACTCTTGGCCAGCAAGCAAGAAGTGCAGTGAAGGTCTATGACTGGAAATATAGTAAAATCAAATTGTTGTTTGCTTCTTTAATTTATCAATTCATATTACACAGCAGTAAAACTTTAGCAGCAATCATGACCAATGATTAAAAATTCCCACATTCCTCTTTTTATTTCCCACTCCTGAAAAAGAACCAACTTCTCTTAAACCACTGACCGGTGAAAGATAAAAACACATTCCTTTGTATTCTGCAGCTCTGTTTGTACATAACTTGGGCTTTATGTCATGTAGGTTACTTTTCATTCATCTCTACCAATATTACACCTTTTTAAGGTTTGGTGCATACTCAGTTTCAAGGCCTCCAATATCAGAGAACCAGTACAGGATCTGTACATTTTTGGCATGAAATCAATCAAATAAGCGATTTTACTAGATAAAGGAACACATTTTGTAACTAAAAGATGCAACTACCCTCTATATATACACTATGCTGGAAAGACAGAGTGTATTAGTTTGTTTTCCCAAAAGACATGATGCTGAGTATTACTGCACCGATATTTAAGTTATTTTTACTTACACTCCCATGCAAAAAAATCTTGATGTTGATGTCCTGCATTTCACTCTCAGAACAACCAAAGAAAAGTCTTTAAATATTTTGATAACTATCACAGAGAACCTAGAAGTCATAAGCTTAAACCATGGATTAAAGTGGAGATATTTTATGTTGTGGACAGTATTTGAATGGAGTGAGAACATTTCACGAAAAGTATTTCTGACTGCAAATCTTGTCATTCCCAAACTACTCAAGAATTCAAGTTTCAAACTCACTAAACAGTTCTGATTGGAGAAAAAAGTGAGAGGCAGAAGGGATCAATAGTGTGAAAAACATATCTCAGCAGTCATAAGGAGGATTTAAATTTTCAGAAAGGAACCCGGATGGGTGGCTCCTGAGGCATCTTGACTGAGATGCTCCCATTTTGCATAATCTCTTCTTGCAGAATTATAAAAAGCCTAGCAGAAGGAAAGGCATACACCACTGGAAAATATAAGCTGCTTGAAAAGATTCAGAAAGCAGATAAGCAGAAATCCAGCAAAATTTGTACCATTCAATCCACATGCTTGTTCACTTTCCATCGGGGTGGCTCGTCTTCTCCTTAAAGCATTTTGAAGGTTATTTGCCCCATATATAATATGGGGATGGGGTGTTCCCTCCTTCTGTGGATGCTTTTTAATCGGCTCAATGAAGTAATCCCCATGTGGTAGATGGAAATATCCAGTCTGAAAATGAGCACAAAAGAGTTAATCTCTACTGTCCAGTACAGGAAGTCAAAAATAAATACCCTTTTCACATTACCATGCCTGAGCTTTCCTCATAAACCAGTCATTACACTGCAGATATATGAACACAATGGGTTTTCAGCATTTATTTGGCTGCATACATCAAGGTTGTTTCATACCTCACAAAGACATAGCAGTCCAAAGGGGAATAGAAAACATATCTTCCTCCTAATAATCTGAATTCCTGAGGCAAAGGCTCTATATTTTTCAAAGCCACAAAAAGGTCAAAAGCTAATTTGCCAAACACGATGCACTAGAAGGAGTTGCATCTTGTTCTTCCGGTGTTTTGTATCCATTCCCCGGAGAACAAGACTGGAATAAAAGCTGTTTCATCAGTGCAAATCAAAATTCTGCTCCTAGCTGCTGTTCCACAGTCA
Source organism: Pachyramphus minor (assembly GCA_013397135.1). Lineage (NCBI taxonomy): Eukaryota > Metazoa > Chordata > Aves > Passeriformes > Tyrannidae > Pachyramphus > Pachyramphus minor. Next base: position 38,944 of record VYXB01010657.1, read on the forward strand.
ATTACGCAACCCATCAGATGGGCTGGACTCTGTGGTTCACTCTTGACTCAGACTACAAACCCTTTCTGGCCCCAAGGCATGCAATGGAGGAAATGAACCATTTTTCATGAATTAGCAAGTCATTAAGAACATACAATAGACCAACTGAAGAACGCTGTAACATTTCTCATGTTATAACTTTTGTATCAACCTCTCTGCTTTGCCTGAGCTACAGGGCATTTGATCCCCATCTGTACTACACAGGATTAGTTTACACTTCCCTAGGATTAGTTTACACCTCCCTTTGCCATGATCTAGATCCATGTAACCAGGCATGGCCTCGGTCCCTTGTGTCTCAGCATTTTTGCAGGGATTGTGAACATGGCAAAATCATTGTACAGTCCTTCCACTTCAAGACATACGGAACAGTAAAGCTCTAAATCAAAAGCTAAGGATCTACTGTCAGTCCACACCAGGGATGCAACAGAAGGCTGAGGTATTCCACTGTTATGGCTTCTTTTCCCCTCCCCTTTCTTGCTGTGGTCAATGCAGCTTTCTTAACTTATGCAGAAGCAGGGAAAAAACACAGTAACCCTCTGTTCCTGCGGTTGCTGTATTCAAATTTACAAGGATACACGAATAAAAACCCTTTTAAAACACTCCAAAGTCTTACAATTTCTGTGGACAGTTGGGAAAGCCAGTATGAGGATAAGGATATGAAGGAAATCATATGAATGAAATAAAAGCATTCTTATAAAACTGGAAAATAACCGTGTAGAAGGAGACCAAAGGCATCTCAGTGAGATCACTTAAGTCCCCCCTACCAGACACCTTCTGTCTTCACATTGATTGCCACAGGCCCAATATATCCCACTGCAAACCTGTGCAACTGTTACTGTAATTTCACAGTTTGCCCAACAGTGCTGAGGAGCGGAAACTCTTTCTTTCCAATGCAAGTCAAAGTGTTAAAACCAGAGGTCAGCCTTGGTCTGAAGACTTGTTTACACCTATAAAACTTCAAAGGTTCAGGACTCAAAGTCACATGTATTTGTTCATCTGGGATTACACATATTACCTTTTATGGCTTTTCTTTCATTTTTAAGAAAAAAGAAACAAGACTTTTGATTCTTAAACATGACATACAAAAAATGCTCAGGTTTCTGTTTGAATTATAGATCAGGACACAGGACCTGAAACACACTCGAAAAGCAGTAAATCCCATGGTCACATTGGATAAAGATGTCAAGCAAACACAAATCTATACAGCAAGAATACCTATACAGCAGTCAGACCAGGAAAGCAGGAGATGTGGCTTTCCTCCTGCTGCTCAAGGAATCAAAGCACCATCACAAACCTTTGCCCATTCCTCTTCATTCCACAGGGTTCAGTCTTTCCTGGATGGTTACAAAGTCTAATTTACTAGACCTTCTTGCCCTGTTGTGTTTTTTAAGCCAGTTGGAAACAGGAAGAATTAACCATCCTCACTTGTAGACCCTGATTTTACAGAGCAGGTGATTAGTCACTGGACTACCATGTCAAGGTACATTTGTAAGAAATAGGGCCAGGCAATCATATAAAAAGGGAAGTAAGTATATCAGTGGCAAGTTCATTTCCCAAGCTCCCTCATCCATGCTTGCATGTTAAAACCAAGTTGTTTGGAGCAGGAGAAAAAACAAAAATTGTTGCATGAATGTGCAACAGCTTCCAGAGACTTCCAGCACCTACTGAACTTGTGCTTTGAATTTGCACTTTCACCCTGCACAGGCTATACAAGAAATTAAATGCTGAGACCAAATGAAAGAAAAACGCCACTAATCTTCACATTAAATTTACTTCAAAGCACTCTGAACTGGCAAAATTCCCTTTGCTGATTAAATGCATCTTTAGCTTCACTCTCTATAGTTGTTCTTTTTTGACTAACAAATACAACGCGAAGAATTTTTCATTTGAAGTCCACCGGATTTCAAGTTATGTAAATACAATATATGCTTTTCCTGAACTGTTTGTAGCATCATCTCCCTTTGAATGCATACACACAGCCTCAGAATATACAAAGGAGTCCTGTTATAAAAGCCTCCTTGGAAATAAGCTAGTCATATTTACATTTATTACAGAGTTTAATTATCATCACAGAAAACAATTACTGCAGACAAGTTTTCCTCATGTAAACTTCTCTATGAAAAGCTACCATGTAATACAGTAACAGAAATGGCCAGAAAACAGGGGTGGGGGTGTGTCTGCATTTGTTTTGGGGAGTATGGTGTGTGTGGGTATGGTGTGGGCCTACAGCTGAAAATCTAAGTCTACCACAGAATTTTTTCTAAATTGTTGCCCTCCCTTCCTTCAAATCTCACCCTTTAAATTCTGACACCCTGTGGCTGAAAATGTTTACCATAATTGGTAAATGTATTTGGAAGTGGTGCTACTTCACCTAATGGGTTATTAATTCATGTGCTTCATTCCTTTGACACAACCAGTTTCCTGAACGCACCACATCTCCTGCATTGCATATCACTTGCCAGGAGGACATGGTGATCCTGGGACACTCCTGACAAAGCTTTCAACTAAACTTTTTGATTTTCAGTAGAATCTGCATTTTCCAGTGGAAAGCAGATATTTTTCACATATTTCTTTTGGTCAAAAGTTCAGGGGTTTTGTCAAAATATATTTTCTGGCAGAACCTTTTCAATCAGTTTCATGTGGAAAGCTGAAGCTGAGTCCTGTGGGAAGGGAAAGAGCAGCTTTAGCTTTGGCTGTGGTTTTGCAATTGCAATGCTATTCCAGACAGGAGGGGCTGGTATTAGTGGATGTATGTCAGAAGAAAAAGGAAGGGAAAACCCAACAATTTGCAGTTTAAAGCTACAATAACTGACTATAATGCCAAAAAAATAACATCTGTAGTGGGAACAGTGTGTAACTCACTGAAAGAAAACAGTATTTCTGGCAATATATTTCAGACAATTTTTCTGACAATGGGGCAGTGACAGACTCTGAAAACACATTGACTTTTAAAAGCAACATGAAACAAAAATAAGAAGAGAAGGTTCCAGTTTTACTTTGCTGGTACTTTGCTCCAGGTGCTTACTACAACTGTAATGCACTGTAAGTGAAATTAAGTTTGACTAAAAGAATTACAGAAAAAATTGTGCTATAGGAAACATGGATTACCAGAGAACTGCAGCTGCATATAATCTTAACTGAGCTCGTGAAATAAATTCTCTGTTAACATTATACATGCTTAATTTATTTCAGCTAATCACTTAGTTCCTGTCTGTGTGTCACTTTTTTTCCCCAAGGATCTTTCTTTTTGAGTTTGTTGCATGTTCCTATCTCAGCAAAAACAAAACCTCAACATTCAAATAAGATTTTCACCTATATTCTCAGCTAGAGTTAATAAAAATGGACCTGCCATGCTGTTGCTCATGCAGAAACAGGTTGATTATCTTTTTTTTTTAGGTACTGGGTAATTTGACAAAAGATTTTATGAACATCACCTACTGAAAAGGATAGCACTTTACCTCTTATATAGGAATACAGAAAAAAAATATGCTTTCAGCAGGATTTGGTGAAGAAGGTGCTACAAGACTGGAATTCAGCCTCATAGTTTAGCATAGCTTTGATCCAAAATCAAAATATCTTATTTTTAAGACAATAAGATGAGTAAAAGATTTTATTTTCTTTTATATTCTTTTGTCACACTTGCTTGTAGATTTTAAAAGCTGCCAGAAATCTGGCCAGAGGTACAGAGTTAGGCCCTGCACACTTTGAGCTCATGTAGTTCAGACACAGATGACAGGAAGAAACATCATAACATCAAAAAAATACAAAAAATATCATAGCCAACAACATTCATAGCCAAATTTACAGCAGGTTTGACTTTTGTCAAAGAAAATAAAGATATCAAGAGAAGTCTGACAACCTCCCATTCTCAGGTTCTCAAGGGACAGACATCAGTCCTGGACACTTTAGAGGTACAGGTCTTCCTGGCTGGGGACATACACTCAGCAAAGGATAAAAGTCATGTCTCTAGGGTCAAGTATATGAGCAACCGTACAGCTACTTACAGTACATGATCACTCAGCTGAGAGGGCCTGGCAGAGGATCAGTTCTCTGGATTATAGCATCAACTTGCTGGTTGACCACATTAGACTTTATATTCTCTTTTCACTGTTCTTGAGCAGGACAGGTTCATCCCCTTTCCCACAGTATAGTGGAGATGGGGATTTGGATGAAGGTTATCTAGGATATGTTTTAAGAAATTAAGGCATTTTTAAAAAAAACCCTTTTGTAAAAATGAGTAAGGGAAGCAAACAGTCCAAACCCTGTCTTCATTTACTCCTCTGCTGTGCTACAGAAACAGTTCAGGGATAATTTCTATGGACATCCAACTCACTGTGAGCTTTGCCTCTCATACAGAATCTGAAGCACCCTGGCTACATTTATTTCTACTCAAGGAAATTATCTGTGAAATTAATCTTGCATGGAGATTTAAGCATGAAAACATACAACCTGGAATACATAATTTTAAAAGACATCTCTGTTCACACTTCAGATCATGTCATCTTCCACAATCATCCTTACTGTCCATCCTAAAAACTTTCATTATTTCTTCCAAGTATTCTGTGATTTTCCTTAGAAGAAACAGTCCAGGTATCTTATTCCCACTTTCACTTGTGGGTGCCCTGTTGGCTGCAGCTTTATTTGCATTGTAGAAATATCCCATCTTACTTCTTTTTTTATTACAGAAGATCTGCAAATGACTGATGATCACTGTGTGACCACGGAGCTGCTTAGAGCCTCGTTAGTCTCTCTGCAGGGTTCTGCTTTGAAATCTCCAGCTCAGGAAGAACATGAAGCTGTGTTTCCACAGCTTCTACACCTCTTACTGGATTGCAGAGCCCAGCAGCAATCACTTCATGTTGTCCATTTCCCAGAGAGCCTTTCAGCTTCCTCCCACATTCTCATTTTCTATTTTTCCAAATATGTCCCATTTGATTGCATAAACCCAAACTGCCCTCCCTTGCTGCATCTGAAGCTCAGATACATAATTAAATTCCAACAGGGTAAAAATTTACTGCCCACTGGAGAATTAGTAACTGAATATTTTTATGGTCTTAAAATAGAGCAAAGACAGTACTTAATAAATTTCACACAATTGCTAGTGCTGGTTATACTAAGCTGAAACAAGCCTGTGTTTGCCACATGCTGAGCATCCAGCAGGTAGATGACATGGCATAGCTGACTCGTAATTCATTAACCCAAACATATTTTGAACCCTTATTCTATTTACCAGTGTGATTTCCACACAGCAGTGAGAGACAGAGTGCTAAAGACTGTCTGAAGGCCAGAGCACTCCAAAGACCTGGGGGCTCTTTTTGTCAATATTTCCTTGTTGCTCAGTTGCTGGTAAGTCTGTTGTGCCATTGATGAAGACCAGGTTGCAGCTCTTCAGGCCGCCCAGTCCTCCCAAAGTGAGTGAGGTGACACCCCACTGGGGCATCTGAGTGGATGGTGCCCAGTCAGTGCCCTAAGCCTCACCACACAGCAAGTTACAACACTCGCAAGGATAAAACATATCCAAGAATTGTTTCTCCAAGTGCAAGAGGCTTACTTTGATTATAGTCATGAGAGGGTGAGACCAGCACGTTTTGACTTCATTTGGGATCCAAAACCAATTCAGCAAGAGTTACTGTTCTGAGACAGAACAAAGAGTTTGCTCAATTCCTCCAGACAGTCTGGGGAGGAGGAAGGAGCAACAGCTGTTCTACTCCTGGAAAATACTCTTGGAATATCTAATTCATATTTTTCTAATAAAGTTGTTCAGAAAGCACTGTATCCAGGGGGTTTACAGTGTACAAACTGGTTGGGTTTTTTTCTCATTAATATCAGAACAGCCTCCCACGAAAATGAAAATAAACAATGCAAAAATGGTTTGTACTTCTCAGCATTTGAAATCCCTTCAGAGACTTTCAATGTGAAGTTCTGAAGCTTTGATTTGGAAGCCAGTAAATTTTTACAGTTTACAAAGTAGATCACACTTGATGATTTAAAGCCTATGTAATGCTGAAGAGTGAAGATTTAACACTGGATTGGTAAGAGGTTCCCTGCCTAAACAGTGCTTTGTATTTGGAATAAAAAGACAAGCAAGAGGATCCACAGAGCAAACATGATCTCTAATCACAGAGACAGAAAGCATTATGGATGTTTTGGCTTCCTGCTCACTTACATTCTAAAACTAATTGCAAGCTAGTGAGCATGACAATGTTAATACTGCAGAGTTCAAACTTTATTAGAGAATAACTAAATGCAAACATTTGATCAAATGACAAGTGGCATTGTTTCTATTGACAAGTATTGTTTGTATTACTGTGACCTACAGGAACCCTAGTCAACAGTCAGAAAGCAGAGATACAAATGATGACAGCTGCCACAACGTGTGCAGATAGATGGAAGAAAGCACAATTATCCCATTTTCCAGTGGATGAAAGTCTGTCAGGAGCTTTACTCTTCTAGAGAGCAGAGCAAGAGCAGGTCACAGCCCAACTTCTTCCTCTCCACAGAAATTATTTTGCTTTATGAGACAGAACTCTATGAGGGAAAGCGACATCAGGCAGGACTACAGTGTGACCCACCTCACTATGCTCATCTCTTAGCTTCATTCTGTCCAGTCCAAAAGCAAGCAGAAGTGTCAAGAGCAAACAGTATGTTGTAGGTCTGCATTTGTCATCATAGGTGTGCTGGGAGAGGCTTCTGCCTCCCTTTTCTCCAAACTCATGAAGCCTTCGGCTGCACAGCATGGACAGGACTTAGGAATGAGTTTCAACATGCTTCACAAAGGTCATGTCACCACTTATCATGAAAGTGTCATTTCAAGGTGACTTAAAAGGCAGCCCATATTGATGCTCTCAACCTCTTCTTTACTTACCATTTATTGTTTCCAATGACTTTCCAAAAAGTGACTTCCTCATACCAAAGGATAACCTCAGACCAGTACTGTGACAGGGAGTTTCTGCTCAGTGCCTCCATGAGGAATCATGGATTCTGCTCATCAACTGCAGCTTGAAATACAGTGCCCTCGTTTCCATGGGTGGTGTGAGAAAGCAGCTGCTCTGTTTGCTCTGCACAGCCTTGGAACAGGCTGTGAGCCATGCTCAAGCTGCAGCTTGTTGTGCTATCACTGGGGTGGAATGAAGGGGGAGGGAGTTTACCAAAACCAAATACCTTACAAAACAGGAAAATTCAGTCCCTGGCTGAGGGCAGCTGTGGCATGTTAAGACAGTAGTGTCAAATAAGTGACACACTACACCAAAAAGGTTATTCTGTGTCACAAATCAGTGTCTGTGTTAGAAAAGGACTGAGAGTGAGAAATAGGATGTGGAAGGAGACAGGAGAAGAAATTAAATGAAACCATAAGAACAAGATTCAAAGTGAGATCCAGAACCCGCAGGTCAAAGTGCATCTCTAGTGCACAGCTGATGCTTAGCACATGGCAGTCTGGGAACCAGCATGACAATAATCACAACAGTTCACAGGATCACAACTTCTTCTGGCCTCGGTCAAATCACATGCCACTCATTTGACTTTCCGGGGTATTTCTCTCTGCCTGAGAAAGGAGATCAATGTGCTTTTATGACTGCATCTAGCACACAACCATAAATGGTTTTACAAACCCAGTACAAGTCCCAGCTCCCACATATGCCAAAGCTGAAGGCTGATCAGATTCAGCATTGTGTTCAGGTCAGTTTAAAAGCACAAAACACTTGAGTTAGCTCTGAACCTGACTCAAATTCCTCCTGGACGCTTGAACTCTGACTGAAAGCCCTTTCCATTGATATGAGAGGTGCATGCACAAATTTTACCTCTGCATTCAAGACACTACATCTAACACACAGAAAATTAACTTCTGTCTCAGAGCTACAGAGAGATGACCTATACTCTGAAATAAGAACAAAAGCCTGCAAGACAAACAAATACTCCTCAGTCTACTAACAATCAAGTTGCTGCTCAAAACTTAGAAGGACCTATACTCAATAATTGCTACATAACTAGTGACTGAGTAAGCCACTTAACTAAGACTAGCATAAAATCTCTGCTGATTTCCAAGCTCCTTCTGCTAGGAGCTCAATCTCATGAAATGCCAACTGCCTTCTCTGTGGTGATGAATACTTTAAAGTACTTCTGAAGCTGGTGGGAAATCGACAAGTTTAACTTTTGCCAGAGCAAGACTGTGTATAATGAGCACCTGAAAAGGCTGGAAAACAGAAAACCTGGGGAAGCAACAAGTGGCACAGACAATCTAGAGAGTTCCTGCATGTTTACTATCTGCCCTGGTACAAATGGTAGAGAACTTCAAAAGAAGCTGGCAGGCAATAAAACATTTTTTCACCCAATACAGACTTTAAACTGAAAGAGCAATTATTAGATCGTAGAACAGTTTGGGTTGGAAGGACCTTCCAACCCCTCCCACCATGGGCAGAATGCCATCCAGTACACCAAGGTTCTCAATGCCCCATTCAACCTGGCTTTGAACACTTTCAGGGATGGGGCATACACAACTCTCATGATCAAGAATTTCTTGCTAATATCTATTCTAAACCTGCTCTCTTTCAGTTTAAAGCCTGATGTTCTATCACCACATGCCTTTGTAAAAAGTCCCTCTCCAGCTTTCTTGTAGCCCCTCTAGGTACTGTAAAGTGCTGTAAGGTCTCCCCAGATCACTCTCTTCTCCAGGCTGAACAGCCTCAACTCTCCCAGTCCGTCCTCTTTGATCATCTTCATGGTCCTCCTCTAGACTCACACTGGCAGGTTCACATCTCTCCTATGCTGGGAGCCCCAGAGCTGCATGAAGGACTCCAGGAGGGGTCTCACCTGAGCACAGCAGAGGGGCAGAATTACCTCCCTCGACACTGCTTTGGAGGCAGCCATGCAGCCCCAGACAAGGTGGGCTTCCAGGACAAACACGTCTCTCCAGGTTAAAAACAAAGATGTCATGTGGCACAGCGTCAGCTGCTTCGCACAAGTCCTGGTAGATGCCACAGAAAATTGCAAATCAGAAATGGTTCACAGAAGTACCAGAAACCACCGGATAAATATGTGTAGGGAAGATTAGTCCCTCATTTTTCAACAGGAAAATAGCACCTGTAGCTCAGAAACAGAGTGTGTGTGTCTGTAGTTTCACATGCGAGGCCCACCTGGGAGACTTCACGCACACACCAACATGATGATAAGGAAGCTCCAACTTTATTATTAGCCCGGTGTCTTTTATACAGTTATGCACACGATTATTTTAATACTTGAGTGGTTACAAAACTGTTCACACACCTAACACTATATTCTTATTGGATAGATAGTATAACTTTATTTTAAAATTCTCTTCCTTCACACCTAACTACAACATCTCGTTTATCTAATTCTTGTTATGTTATTGACCTTCAGCTACAAAACTTTCTCAAAACCATCTTGCAGCTGCCTCTTGTTATGTGAACTTCAATTCCAAAACATTCCCTAAACTGTCAGCAGCTAGTTCACAGACATTTCTTACCCAAAAGGTTCCCTACATGTGTCAAGGAGACATCCCTATTTTCCAGCCTGTTCTTACATCTCCTGTCAGAAATCTGCTATTGACCATTATTTCCTTCTGAAAATCAGTCACATGCCAAGGATCTGGCAAATAATTCTCTCCATCAACAAGGAAATCTCAATCTGCTGCTCAGGTGCTGCCTTTGCAGGAGCTTTTTCATTAGAAGAGGTTTTCTTGTTTGGGTGCTTAGCCTTTTTCATTTCTTTTGCAGTCCGAAGGACTTGTTGCTATTGTACCTTTCCTGGTCCAGGTTTCTATTTACATTAAGCCCAAGATGACCTTTCTTTTCCAGCCCAAGATGCCCTTCTGGAACTTCACAGGAGAACATGGTCACACCTCTCTCTGTTCAGAGCAGCCCTTCTTGTCCCAGACTACTTATGAGACAGGCTGGACTTTCTGGCTGATTTTGTACTGCCACAGGTTTTGATTCTTAATACAAGCAGCAACCACTTTCCAAATCCCTTTTTCCAAACCATTCTTAGGGATACACCTTTGTCTGCTTTCAAAAACAAAATGTCCTAGTTGTACAACTCACCCATGAGTTCAAAGAATCAAAGGGTTGGATTGCAGTCTAAATATTATTAATTTAGAATTTCCATTTTAAACTGTTTTCATGCATGTGTTTGTTTTCTTAGTAGACTATTTCTGTAAAAAAATCAGGTTTGTCTGTTGAAAAAATTATTGGTTTTATTTCAAACTGACAAGAATTAGACTTTCCATCAAAACCATTCTTTTGTCTGCAAAGAGATTGCTTTGGCTGTTTTGGAAACATAGCACTTTTTGCAATAAAAGCATTTCATTTGGTCTGTTTAAAAGCAGCAGTCAGTCTTTTAGGTTTGAATGCAACAGTCTGTAACATAAAAAGAAAAAAAAAAGACAAACCAGAAAAGAATTGAACGATTTATCTGGGGGAAAAATGCAGTAGAACATTCTTTGGAACCATGAGGAAAAATATTTTGCTATAATAATAAAAGGACTCGTGTTCTTTCTGTTCTGCTGTCATGTCTTCTTTTGCTCACAGAATGTTAAGCTTTGTCTTTAAAACTGTCATGTTTTGAAATCCTCATGATGTAACTCCCAGGAACTCAGAAACAATGAAAATCCCCTAAAACTCAAAAAGAGGCACAGATGTTCACCTTTTCTAACATCCTTAAGATGTTCAATACTTTTTATGCGACTGTGATACAGTGAGATGTAGGAAAACACAAGAATAGGAAAATACTTTTTGAACAGGTAAGACAGATGTTGTCTGCAAACGAAACATTCTTCTGAAGACATGCTCACAGTTCTGTGCGATAAAATATTTCACTGAAAAAGTTTACTGAAACCTAAAAGACACTAAGTATCTTTAGCTACTACTTGGCAAAATTCTTGCTATCTAAGAACACTGAAAATTCAAAAACTTAACATCAATGCAGAGAAATAGATACAAAATATTAGATAATATGCAGGCCTGACAGAATTTCAGTGGACTTATGAATTCTTTAAAAGAGAGGTATATTTGACCCATAAACGTCTAATAAGCTTTTGTGTGGTGAGAAGACTCTTTACAAACAAATTTATGAAAGAATTCTGGACTGAATCATCAATAATTCACAATTTACCTCTTTCATAGGTGAACTTAGAAAAATAGTATGTACAATAAACAATTCATTCTGCTCTTACTATTGGCCAGAGCTGCACAGCTAAATGCCAGAATTTTACTGCAGAGGTCTTTTCAACTGAGACTTGAAACTGGGACTTTTGAAAGACATTTTCAAATGAATATTTTTATACAGGATGATGCCAGATCATGACAGATCCACTGAAGCACCAGTAAGGGAAATGCTATCATTAAAAAACAATGTTTTTGCACACGGTAAGCAAAAGCTTTTTTTGTTGTTGTTCCTCTCCAAAACAATTCAGGTAAGATTACCTTGAGTTGATGTGTTCCTTTGTCAGTGCTAGGTCTTTTTTATTTCTTCCCTCTCACAATGAAAATCAGAAAATAAACAAATACATCCCCAGCTAAACCTCTCTGATTTTTTTTGCAGCAGGAGTGGATCTGACAGTCTACATTACAACAAACTATGTGTGGATTCCAAAGGCAACAAATAATCCTCTCTAGGCTCAGATTCAAAACACATGCATTGTTCCCATCCCATCCCATCTTTTGTCACTTTAAAATATGCTTGATCATACTCATGCTCAGTACTCAACATATGGAGGCACTTACAGATCCCTAACTCACATTTTGCAAGAGAAGACCTTAAAAACAGATTCTGCCAGAGCAGAGCTGGAAACACAGAGGTGGTTTAGTGCAACTGGCTGTTAAAAATCACTTTCAGCAGGCTTCTTTGCCCAGTGCTGCTGGCTGTTTTCCAATAGCGACACCACCTACTCCTAGTCCAGGATACACTTTCTCCTTTCCTTCCAGCCTGCCTCTTCCCCACCCTCTGACATGGTTTTTCTTTGGCAGGACACCTCTGGGTTCTGCCTGACTTTCTTCAAAACATCAAGACTCGCACATATATATTTTTGCAGTTTCAACAGATCTGCCCAGCGCTGCTGAGAGGACAACAGCTGCCCTTCCCTGTGCCTGCCCATCCAGTCTCCAGCTATCCTCCTCTTTTGGCTCGAGACTTCTCTATTAAGTTACTGCCCAAACTATCCAAAACCCTGCATTTAACTTCCTGACATAATGTGATTCCATCAATTTGGCACAGTCTTTGATTAAGTTTCACTGAGAGGCATTTGAGAATATTTAAAGATAAAATTCTTTTATCTTCCGTCTCCTTACTTTTCAGACAATCTTTCCTGAAAGTTTTTTCCATAGATCAACTCTCAGCCATTATTTTTTGAGGCTCCAGGGAAGCTGTTGGGATTTGATTGTCTGCTGTACTTAAACAATAATTCTGCTAATTCAGGAAGACTGTGACACAGCCACAGAAACGAAACATCAGCTCTAGCTCCAGCATTTGGTATCATGTCCAGCCCTTAGTCACAACAGTGTATAATGGAGACAGCAAGCAAATGAAGGATAAGCAAAAGATGCAGCTACACACACAGAGATTAAAATCAAGCACACGTGAAACACAAGAATTTTTAATGAATCCTCAACTTGCAACAAACCTTCAGACCTTAGTCTCATTCTATTAGGAATGCATAAACAAAAATGAGTTATTTTAACTAAATTTGCAGTCCTAGGATGAAACATTTGTTAAATATATATACAGATACATATATATATATATGTTAGCCCTTTTAAAACTGTAGATAAATTACTTCCCTCTACAACCACGGATCTTCTAGAAATATCATACTCCTGTTTGCATGTGAAGATAGAGAGAGAGACAGAAATACAGAGCATATGAGCTCACACTATTGATCCCTCATCATAGATGCTTCACACATGAGGAATCCACAAGGATTTTTGGACAACAGAGTGAAAGGCACAACTCCAAATTACCTGTAGGACAAATAACCAGCAAAAAGCAGATTCTGTCACTAATATTAGTGACACTAATACTGACACTGATATTACTGTCAGGCCTGATGACACTAATACCCAGGGCCAAACACTGCCTTGCTGGTGACACACATCCTGTGCACCACATTAAGACCACTCAAAGAATTCCTGGGACTTGCCAGTTGGGTTTCAGAACTAAAAGGCTCAGCAAACTCTGAAAATCACACTGAAAACTTCATTCCCTTTGCTGAAAGGAAAAGGTGGAACAGCAAAATGTAGGTCTAACGTACCATTTTACAAGGAAAACCATCCCTTTCCAGCCTGCACTCATCCTGCTGCCTTTTGTTCTACACTCACAGTCTCATAGCAATTTTTGGTGATATATACTCAGAACCTACCACAATGCCTGTGACTCACACACACAGCACTCCTGCCATGTGAATTAGTACTCTTTATAATAATAACAGTAAAAATGAGTAATGCACAACAGGAGGAAAGTTTACTTTACTGTTTGGGCTCCCTACAGAGATACAGTTTGAGAAACTATCCAACAAACAATACCATGTACACTCAGTTACCACAATGAGATGCATGTGTGGGTTTACAGACCTCCCTATGAGTCTCAGCAACAAAAAATCATCCAAGTTATAGCCAAAGCTGAAAAATGTCACGCTTTATGTCCTGAGGTACCCAGCAAACTCTTTGTGTGGTAGCCAAGGCACAGTTCATCATAAAAACATGCTTCCCATGAATCTCTATGACTGGCCACTAATTGAGTCTTTTTTTTTCCCCCAATGCCTGACAGAGACCAGAATCTGTTAACCATACCCAAAGTACAGAGGAATCAGAAGCCTACCAGGAAGCCAACCTATAATGGAGAGAGTTGCCTGTGTACCCAAGTTTGTCTGTTTGTACTTTTACAAATGCATTGATACAGGCCAATTCTGGTCTTCCAAGAATAGCAATTTATTAGTCTCCTTCCAAATCATAACAAAGTCTGAGGCAAACGTTTTCATTTTATTTTGCAACATTTACTACTTTTCAAACACAGAATTTTCACATTCCCAGAAAAGTTTCACAATCCCTACACTCCAAGTTAAACATAATCTTTTCCTGGGTAATTAACATCATGTCTGATAAGAGTGAAAGAATAAGGATTTCATCACAGTCCCCTGCTTTTGTGGTCTGATTTCTAACAGGAAACCCCAAACAGAAATGAAAATCTGCAAGAAGGATACCGAAATGAATACAAGAAGTGCATTTGATTAGAAATCATTAGAAATCATTAGATTTTTATACAAGTTCAAACCTGTCCACTCAGGCCACAGCATGCTTCTACCATCACCTGGGATTCAGAAAACACATTCATTTAATAAATGACACTTTTTGCAATTCACTATCGAAGAAGAACATCATATATGTTTTATAACATTTTGGAGGAACACACAGAAAACTTTCCAAAGATCCTGTTTAAAAAAATGTTATGGTGTTTTCATTCTGCTGTTCAGGTGAGTACTGCTTTGACTGCTTCCTCATGGCACAGTTACCCTCCTGCCATCCTGCACTGGCTGTCTCAGTCTTGCACCTGGATGTGACTCAATGAATGAAACAGTTTTGTCAGTCACTGCTATTACCACTACGTGTTCTGTCCCCACAGGCTATAGGTATGAACTAAGTAACGAAGTTTGTGATTCTACTCAACTAGATTTGAAGGTTCCTACCTCCGAGTCTGCCACCCAAGAATCAGCCTTAAAATATCTGCTGAACTAAATCTCAATCATATGTTTTGTAAGCACAAGAACAGGTTCTGATGATTGAAAGCTTGGTGTGATAAGGTGTTGTTCAAGCAGGTCACCTCCTGACAAATATCTGATGGTAAAGATCTGGACTCTTTGGCAGGACAGCCGCCACCATGGAGGCTCTACTATGCTGTTCAGGCAGATATTCCGGACATCCTTACATGGTCTATTCCCCAAATACTTCTGGAGTCAGCACTCTATGTGGGATTCCAGACTGAATTGCTTTGGGGTAGAAAAAGGTGAGTGGAGCTGGACAAAAGCCAGAACTTTCTGAAAGGCCAATATTTAAGCCATGTTGGTGCAAGAAATAACCTTAAAGTATTCCTTCCTTTCCTCGTGCTTATCTTGCTCCTTCTAAAACCAAACACTGCTGAACGACATGGCAGCTTTAGCAGAACTCAACCCTTTCCTCATTGAGACACCAAAACATCTTTGAAGATTTGGAGATTAGAAGGGTTGGTTAAGCCCACACAGAAGGAGGGGAGAGGAATGGGCTGGGGAGCAGAATGGGCTACTACACAGAGTCCTCGATCTCATGC
>VYXB01010657.1:54328-97266 GCA_013397135.1 Pachyramphus minor
GAAAACCCAGTGAGGGAATTGCAAGCTGTGGTGAATAGACAAACTCGTGGTTTGCATGTCATGGCATAGCACTGGAGGGTAGCAGGATGTTTTGTCAGGAAGGTCTTTCACTTACCACAGGCAACAATCTCCTGGCTTACTGTGACAGTAACTATTAACTGGAGTAAACACTACCACCTTGAAAGCACCATCAGAGCCTTTGATCTCATGTTTAAATCATCACACAAGCAACTCTGAGTTGTGCTTTTGTAACTTTGTCTGTGGAAAAAAACAAGCATCTCCACAGGATGGAGCCCAACCACAGACTACAGAAGTACCACAGACTAAGGAGGTGTCAAATTTAAAATCTCATTTTGCTAGGTGGGAAGACTCTAGAGCAAGGTATTCAGGGTAATATTAGGTGGCAAAAAGTATGGGAATTAGCAGAATTAGGCAGCAGAAACTGACACTGAACTGTTAGCATTGCCTGATTTATTCCATATTTGGCACTAGTTTGAGCTGAGATCTTTCAGCAAGGCCAATGGGATAGAATAACCAAGTCCCTTGTAGCACTGCTGTCCTACAGTCCCCTGTCAATATGGAAAAGACACGACTCGTAAAATAAGCAGGGAATTTAAGCAGATAGGATTTGACAGTAAAGAGCAAAGATTTTTCTCTGATCTTTTGAGACTCTACTGAGCCTTACAAATAGAGTGTTCTCTCTCTTCAGAGTTTGAGAGCATGATTTGAAAGACACTTAGCACATTGAGATCCAGTGATGACTCCAGACAGAAACACAATTTAGCTTGATAGAAAAAGTTACCTCAAAATTATTTTTAAAAGATACAGGATTCAGTCAACAGCAAGAGCAAAGAGAGTTTCACACCTTTTCATGGTAGCTCGATGCCCCAGTCTCCAGTTGCTTGCATCTGAGAGGAGTACTAAATCATGAAGGTTCAAGCAATGGACTGTCTTTTTCTTTTTGAACTAGAAAGGAGCAATTTTCCTCCCCAGACAAGGACAGCCAGGGCAATCTGCCTGTGGACAGTTTAATTGAACATCTCTAATTTCCGGGCATTGACTAGCCATGTTTGCCCATCCCTATTCTTCACTGGTAAATCATTTGTTACCATCGCAATCAGAAGCATCTGCTCTCTGAGGGAAAAACACTATTCTTTTTTCACTGGCAACACACAGAATGCAATACTGGAAGTGCCTTTTTTTTTATTTTAACTTATGCAAGTTGGGCTGATTTGCATTTTGATGAAATATGTGCAGTAATGAAAAACAGAACAGAGTTAAAATAAAATCAGTTGCTCATATGCCATAATATCAAGGTTCTAGTAATGGCATGAAACAGAAAAGAATTTAAAAAAAAAAAAAAAGCACACCAAAAATAGCATGAAGAGTCACTGTGTAGCACCACAGAAGGAGAAGAAAGTATATTCCCTTTTTCCAGCTGTCCACTAGGTCAAATCCTGACCAAACACATGCAGCTACTGCGCAATAAAGGTCTTGTTTATGCTCTGATTCTGCTCTAAACTATGCTGTGCAGTAAATTATGTGGGAGTTTACTGTAAATCTAATTGAGTACAAAAATTCACAGCAGTCAGAACAGGACTATGGTGAATGAAGCAGTGACTGAAAAGACTCCTGATTGTATTCTGAGGGTCAATGATCCCAAACTGAAACACAAGTCAGAAGCACAAGTTTAAACTGGGAGAAACCAGATTACTAGTTCCAAAAGGAAAGGAAACCATGCCATCGTCAGCCCACATCACTGCAGAAAGATGACTGCAGAGTCTTCAGAAGCACCCCTGAAGAAACTCAGAAGATCCTATGCACCAGAGCCAAGGAGCATCTACTGATTTTGTGGCTACATGATACTTGACTACAGAACAGCTAGCAAGGAAACTGTTACTTTAATCACATAAACCAATGTTCACTTCAGTTTTACATTAGCAAATAGGCCACATATTGACTTATTTTTAGGGAGACTTTTCATTGTTGCTTTTATCCATTTGGATTCCCTCCCTGCACCCCCAGCGTCTTGTCTCTGGCAAACCCAGTAAAATGAGTCCCAGATGTTAAATTTATTCTTACAAGCTGAAACAAACAAAAAAAATTAATTTTCCTCCTAGTGCTAGGCAAACTGGACCCAACAAGCTCCATCCATAATTTAGAAATTTACAAGGTCAAAATCAAACTCCAGACGTGACATTCATCAGCCCAAATAAAATATAAACCTCTTCATTTGTGTCACAGGATCTCTGTCATAATCAGCAAAGAACAGGGAAGTTCATCTAATCTGAACCACCAATCTTGGGATGAGTGAAACTGCACCCAAAAAAGTGTCCTAGAATTGTCCTCTTCACTGGCCTTGTAGAAGGTGTGTCTTATATGTCAGCTTTCCTCAGCCAATGCAACAACTTCACAGTGCAACAACTGATGATGCAAGATACCAGGAGAGTGTTAGAAGCTCTGTTAATATGAAGGAGTTTGTCCTAACAATTAAATACTAAATAACCACTAGAATGGTATTTTTGTGCTAATAACCCTGTTCATATTCCAAATTCCAGTCCCCATGTGTAATCATTCCAACAAAATTGCAACTGATTGCAGCTATACCTAATATGGCATTAAGTTTCAGATTTTGGACCACAGTACTATGCTATGGGCTATTTCTGAATAAAATCCACCTCATCAGCCAAGTTATAAAATGAACACAAAGAGTAGAGGCACATTCCACTTCAGTTTTTGCTGTAACTCCATTTTTCTCCAATACAATCAACTGTTTCTCAAGCCCCGTGCAAGTATTTTACTAATGTTTCTTTAAACAACAATATACAATTCCTAAGAAACAACTGACCTAGCTGTTAAGGGCTTGGCAGAGGTTGATTTTTTTAATTTGTGTCTCCCAAAGCCAACATAACTACTCTCTGTTTCCCCTGCTTATGTTTAGTGGTGCAGCTATAGGACAATGGACAAATCCAGATTCTCCTGTCCCCTTCTGCTGCTCTACCCTCTTACAAGAACTCAACATATTTAAGAAAGAGGAGAAGAAAAAGGTTGTGCAATTAGACCAACATTTGCTTCTATGTGTGACCATATGCTGGAAGAGAATAAAGGACTTATTACTAAAGCAAACTCTGATAATTTAATTCTGCCACTGCATCTGTTGTAGCTTCGTATTTGACTCTGGGTACATCACTAACACAAAACCGCATAAGCAAGCCCTGGCAACATTAGTTTTTTGCTTGTTTGTTTTTACATCCAAACTGAAATGAAAGCTGGCAAGAACTGAACATCCAAAAACTTGTGATTTTATGTTGCCAAGTAAAGAACAAATGAACTTTCTGATACTTTATAATAAGTATTTTAAAGCAGTGGGCGCATCTGATTTTGATCTCTCTGTATTCAGAGTTAAAATATATAAAAGGGAATAATACTATCACATTAGCCATTTTATTTTTTTATGAAAAATGCATGCATTTTCTGCATCACACTGATGAGCACAGAAAAAGTCAGAAAGAACTACATGGGTCTGTTCACAAAATAAATTTTAAAAAAAACCCAAAACACCAGTGTTCTCATTGAACTAAACATGGGTCCACACAGAAAGCAATGAGAAGCAGTTGAATTGGTAACAGTTAAGTGTCACTAGGAACATTTGAAAGAAATCAATACAGAAAGCATTTATGGCCAAGTATTTGAAAGATCTCATATCCCATGCACCCTTAATTCAGTAACAAGACATTGTAACAGCAACACTGCAGCATTTCTCAACCTTAATTCTCAGCTATAATGCTGCTAAATTGGATTCCTTCAATAAAAACCTTTTTTTTTTTTGTTTTATTTGCTGTATATTCTTCCCATACATTTTGCAGGAGTGATATATTTGACAAATACACTATGCTTACTGCTCCAAAGCACCTTTTCACAGAATGGCCATCAAAAATAAAGAGCATACAGCAGGATGTATTTTATCAGACAGCACGGAGTGGCAACTGCATTGAAAAAAAAAAAAAAAGGCAGAAAGAAAAGATACACAAACCCAACAATGACACTGCTTTAATGCAACTGTTTCTAATTCTCTGTAATAGAATTACAGGACTGCAAAAAAGACCATGCATACAGCTTTCCAGTATCTGCTACACACACACATATGAAATCAGCAAAATGTTATTTTTAAAAGCTCAAAGGGATACAGGAGACTGAGGCTGTTTCCTAGAGACCGAGCTTTACTTTGAATGAACATCCAGACATAACTAGGCATTCATGGTCTCAAACAAACTTCCGGACACAATAATCCTTTTTTGTTGCTATTTTAGATCTGTTCTTCTCTTATTTTGCATGTAATCAGCAACCTATTCCTGGAACCTGAAAAGACGGTTTTTTTCCTTAAGTTCTTGTAGGGCAACTAACAGCTTTCAAAAATACCTCTCCTAATGAAGGAAAAATGAAGCAGTTCTCCTGTACCCATCAGATTCATCTACAGTTCATTAATTCAGTTTGCTTTGAAACAATCGGAACAAAGAAAAGTCCTAAATAAGAGCATCAAGCAAATAAAAGCTGATCTAAAAGAAAGAGATTTACCCACTGTAGTATTGTTCATGTCATTCCCCATACTATTTGTTTGTGCACATTTTTCCAGTGCTCAGACACACACAGCATCCAAGCCTTGGTCCCAGACACCTTCCCCCTCTCCCAATAACACTACTGACTGCCTGTGAGGCTCAGGTGAGCCACTTCTGTACAAACATACCACCTGTAAGAAGAAGCATTTCTCAATGTCACCAAAATAAAACTATAAACAGCAGAGATGGGTAAGGTGTCCTTAACAAAAGAAACAGAGTATCTTCAGATTCCAGATGCAATTCTGAACTCAAACCAGCTTCCTTTGACTGCTGACACCGGGGATGAATCAGGTGCAAATGCAACCTGGCTTAGGCACTGGAAAAAACACTTGTGTTAACATCTTTCAGCAGCAGCCTAATCCATTTTTAGATGCACGTTTTTGTGGGAAAAGCCTAGAGAAACTGCCTTCAATAAACATTCGTCTTTGGCAAAGAAACATACAAGCTCAGAAGGATAAAACACATCTGGTTTACTCACTTAAACACTGCAAAGCAGCAGGAATATCTGGACAGAACGACCACCTTGCACCTACAGCGAAAATGAAGCTGCAAAGGTCATTGAAAATAAGAGACATTACTCATTTCTAATGGTCTTTCTAAAGAAGAAATGGCTACATTTTGCAACAATGGAGATTTCTTATTAATCCTAACCAGGGGAAATGAAAGAATACATTTCAGTCAACAGCACAGCCATCCAACATCATTATAACCAGCAACCACAGACAAAGAAACACCAGATTTGACAGAGAAATTACATTTTTTTGTCTATCCTGTTGTACGGGCAATATATTTGTGATTGTAATGTGAATATCTGTCTAGAAATAACAGAACTGTGAAGAAAGAATGAAAGAATATGAATATAATCTGTGCCAAGCAAACATTATTTTTAGATGTCCAGCTGAAACAGTGAAGACTAAACTAAATCCCAACTGTGAGATTACAATACATTTTCCCCACATCAAATCATCAGGGACTACCTGAAAGGAACCTGCACCACTTTCTACAACACAGCAAATTTACTTACCAGAATCCTCTGTATATACCAAACAATTTCCTGCACTGATAGGACTTCAGACATTTAAGGTTTTATTTGACCTCTCTCTGCCATTCATGTATGTCAAAAATCTTTCTCAGGTCTAGCACACCAGGTACTTAAACCATTCAGAAAAAAACAAGAGCTGCACATCATCCATTTTGGTTTTATATACTGCCTCACACTGCTTTTCCTCAGCATGCACAGCATCAGCTACTTTTGGTCAGGGACTTTTTGTTGTGGGTTTTAGTTTGATATTTTGGGGGGCGTTGGGGTTGGGTTTCTTAGATGGCTACGCCTCCATCCTCATTTCCACAGAGCAGGTGCCTTCCACAAAAAAGAGCAGGAACTGAATGCTATATTGTCTTCACTGAGTGCAGGTAAAAGAAAGAGCAAAACCTTCCTGTTCATTCCCCTGCTCTGGTTCCCCACCTCTGCATGTTTTTAAGGGTCAGGTATGACCTAGGCCAAAGGAATCCACAGTCAATACCAGAAAAACATCTGTACAGCTGTTGATTTCAGATAAAAACTGGAGTTGAAGGCTCAAAAATAAAGTTCTTTACCGCTGGGATGTTAATAACACGTTTACATTCAGAAAGATTGGAAATCTTTCTCTGAAAAGCAAATGAAAAAAGCCAACAGGATTAAGTTTAAGATCTATGTGGTCTATGCCAGGCAAAGGCTGTACAATGAAGCTCTCAGTGCTTCATTGTTCTCAGCGCTCTCTCTGAGCTCAGTGGCTTTGAATACTTCAGATGGAATCAATTTAGTCTCCTATTTATGCAGATACACCACAGATTTAAGCACTGAATTCCAGATGGTGAAGATCCAAGGCTAAAGTAAGTCCTGCATTTTCTGCATATGCCAGGGAGAACTGAAAATCTCGAGCTGAGCCTTGACATGGCTCAAATGTTTACTGAGCACAATATTGTTCCAAGTAGGTTGGAACACAGAAGACGAACATTATTTCCCAAAAATCATTGCCAGGACTACAGTTAACTTTGCATTGCCTTCACTAGAACCCATGTCTGCAGCCAAGCTGCAGATGAGATGTTAGTGTGTGGGAGCTTTCAGGGTTAGATCCAGAAAGCAAGCAGCCTAAATCCTTTCATGGAACTGTGGTAGGGTTTTACATACCTGTCTTAACAATTAAACAAGGCTTCAGACAGATGAGTTTTACTAAGTTCAGCACGTACAACAAGAGGACTCTGACTGGGGGGAAGAAAAACCAATCCAACAACTATGAGATGCAATCTATAAAAATGCTTGAGAGATTAGGGTTTCTCCTGATTAATTTTTACTTCTTTTTCCGCAAGAAAAATAATAAAAAAGAGGTTCTTGGAAGAGGATATGCAGGAAGGCCAGCTGTGTCAGTCACGCACATCCTTCCACTTCCTCTTATAAGGAGAGTTATGATTTCAAAGACATTCCTATATACAGCCAGGTGTGAAAAGTCTTATAGCCCAAAGCCACAACAAAAAAGTCATTTCAATTTCATTTATTACCTTCATGCACCAGAGCTGCCAAACAGGCAAAAGCACAGAGGGAAAACTCTGGACTATATTAAGTTTTTGAACAGAAATATTGATACAGGTCAGGCTCACGCAGAACTAAAAGTCCACACCATCTTTAAAATTCAGCTGACTGATAGCACCTAAGCAACCAGATTCTTGAGATTACAATTAAGCAGCTGTTAGTAACAAGAATAAATCCTGATACAGCATTATTACTTAATATACTTTCAGATTTCAATAAACTGCCTCTCATTTAAGACATCTAATAGGTCCTGGATTTAGATACAACAGTGCACAAAGACACCAGTGGGGTAAAACAGAGCAGCAGATGCTGAATTCTCCTAATCCAGGACAGGAGATGTCTGTCTGGACTGCTGTCAGGAGGTGGAGTTTGCTGGAGCTGGATCTTTCCAGGACCTGAGCTGCTCTTGCACCTTCATATTCCACCACATTACAAAGTGCAGATGTGAGTGGAGAGAGATAGGTACCCAGGCAGGCCTGGCAACAGGCGAGCTGCTACACAATCTTTTTGCTACTCTCCTTCAGTTACCCCATACTTAACAGAAGACCACTTGTCCATCCGAGCAGCAGCTAAACAACCCTTCTGCCTGTCATCCCTGTCCAACTCTTCATTCTTGGAATAACATTAGAGAGTCCATTCCCTTCATTACAGCTAGATGACAAGAAACAGTCCTTGAACATAGCAGACTTAGGAATACTTGGCCCTCAAGCATGAAATCCAGTGTTTTCTACTCCATATTCAGAGACAGTTCACTCTCTATTAATTTTTTTAAAAAAAACCCCTAACATAAAAGCAGGAATATAAATAGTTTCTAAAAAATAAAAGTATTTATAAATGGAGCAGAAAGTCATCCTTCTAGTTATTTGATACCCATTCCTTGAATCTGTGGATATCTCCACACCATACCTATTAAAGTAAAATGTAAGAGATATTGCTGGAAAGATCAAAACCACAAAAAACACAAAACAAAACAAAACCCCCACAGTGCTTACGTATAATAATGTAATTTGAGATAACAACAGGTTCACTTAACATTTTACAGGATAATAGAGGGGAGTGAGAAACAAGAGTATTCCAAAATTAAGTCTCATTTTTGCTGTTAGCTATTGCGAGTTTGATTGCCACAGATCATTAACAAGTTCCTAGACGAATTCAAAAGCAGTAAGAAATCAAATCAGAAAAAACAACCCTGAGGTTATAGTTGAAATGAGAAAAATGCACATATTTTTAACCAGATGGTTTTCCCTCTGAGTTAAAAGCTTTTATAATATGAAATCATTACTCCACATAATAAGTATTGCTACTCGCTTGCACATGTTTTTAAATTCTAAGAAACCCTAACTGCTGCATCACCTGCAGCAGAGACTCTCACAAAACATTAAGAATCAGGATACTAGTCCTTCTAGTGTCCACCTGTCTACTGATCATCGCCCCAGAGTTGAAAACCCCATCGACTGTGCCACGGTCTCAAGCACACCCAATGAGGTCAAATATTAGTCAAGATAATTTGCTTTGTCTCAAATGAAGAAAGGAAAGGAAAACAGTGAGAAGGCAAAAAGACAGTATTTTGTTGAGAGATGATGTTAAATTATGGAGCCTCAGCTAAACAAAATATCTCATTAACAGAGTCAATGGGTAAGGATTCAGAGTACACCTCTAGGTGTGCCTCTAGGTATGACATAAAACTGAAGTAAGACCAGACTAGCCAATGCAAAAATCCTGGCTGTGGCAATTTCATTCCTTTCTTATGTGC
Source organism: Pachyramphus minor (assembly GCA_013397135.1). NCBI lineage: Eukaryota > Metazoa > Chordata > Aves > Passeriformes > Tyrannidae > Pachyramphus > Pachyramphus minor. The sequence goes on from VYXB01010657.1 coordinate 63,267, forward strand.
AGACTTCACCCCTGCTTAAGTCAGGAATAACACCATAGATTCCCTCTACCCAACTACCTATGGAAGTTATTAATGAAAAATAAATATGATAGATAAAGCCTTTGCAAAGCTATGAAGCACCGATAACTTCAGTTCAGAGTCAGCTGCTGCAGGACTCTTTTAGAAGTCTTCACAAGAATGACTCTGACTCTAGCAGACCATCCCTACCCAACATGATCCCATCTCAAGATCCTCTGGTAAGTGTCTAAAAGAAACTGTTTGAAATAAACCCATATAAATCCAGTTCCAAGAGCACTGGTTTGAAGCACCAAAAACCCCTAAAATCGGTGTCCATACATCTCTCCGAAGGTACCTGGTTTTGTTCAGCCTCTCTTTAAAATGGTGCCAACCAAATCAGCAATATAAAACCATCAGACAGTTACCCGCCCTACTTAACAGTCCACAGGAAAGCACAGTTAACATCTGTGACTTGATTTCTTTCACAGCAAAGACAGGAAATCAGCCCTCATCAAAAAGCCGTATCGTGGAGTTAACCTATGTTTCCTGTCTTTCTGCGAACCGGTTTCTCAGAAACAAGGGAGCACAAATGTTTCGCCTTCCAGTTCATAGCAAAGAATTATTTTATGAGACGTTTCAGTAAATGAGAGTAGCATCTCAAATACCGTTTCTAAAAAGAGCAGGAGCAAGTTGCTATGTATTTTTCAGCAATAATTAACTGACCGTCGGCTTTGCAAATGCCACTTACTTTCTTTCATGTGACAACAGTTCTACCTCTCGTTTCAATATGCAACAGCCTGAACACAACACAACTGCAAACAGCTTTCCAGATCATTCTCTCTGGACTCAAATACAAGCTGAATTAATGTTCTTTCCCCCAGTGTTAAATGTTTTTGATAGCTAAGAAAAAGGCTCCACAGTGTAAGAGTTAGTTGCTGGATGAGGGCATCCCACTGTGGGCTGTATTTGGCACTTCTTTCCTATAATGTGAAAGCATGAAACCCATTAGTATAATTGGGATTTACAAGCCTGCACAATGAAGCAAAACTCATAAAAGACCCAAGAGAGTGAACATAAGCTATCGTCAACAGGGGTGAATTTGACGTGTAAGCCATAATGCCGCTACTAGAGCATTTCTGGCTTTCATGGAAAAACCAAAATTTTTTGTAATGTTTGGTATTTATATAGTTTATCTATTTTGTGCTTTTATCTCACACTAGTTTTTACAAGTAAAAGTGAAAAGCCAAAACAAACGAAGTCATCCTAAAGCATGATAGAGTCACACATTAATAAAGTAAAAAAATCTTTGAAAGGAAGAAACTGATAAAATAGAAGCCTTACACAGACAGATGTGCAGGTCTTCATTTCTTCTGATTTTTTAAAGGATCAAGCTTATGCAGATGGAACAGTTTGACTGAATTCATTTGCTCTGAACCACACTTGTGAAGGGACTTTTTTAAAAAGAGTTTATTTCTTTTAATGCTGCTCAAAATGCAATTAAAACTGGTAAAATCCTGCATTTTTTCCACTACAACTTGGCTTCTCTCATGTCCAAACTGAGTTCAAACACGACTTATCTGCCTGAAAAGCTGTTCTTGTGCTACTGTGTTCTTTTAACTGATATTGTCCTTGCAATCTCATCTTAATAAACTGTACCTACTTTACATCCATTTACATCATGAACAAGTCATGCTCCTTGACTCAAAAGCAAGGATTGGTATTTAAAAATTTTCCCAAAAGTATCCTCAAGCAAAATAATCGGGTTAGCAGAGAGGAAGAATTAACAAATTCAACTGAGGTAGACATCTACCTTGTCTACATTCTTTCTAACCTTGAGACAGTAACTACCCAGGCAGTGAAACATAAATGTAAAATGCCTATTGGGAATGAATCTTCAAACATAACTTCTGTTATTACATTGAGATGACTGAATTGTTGACACACAAAAAACCAAACAAACAGATAAAAAAACCCAAACCAAAACAAAAAAAACGGAATTGTTTATCCAAATGTTCTTGTTTTGTACATGGGAAGACAGTCCTGCAATGTAGTCATATTATTTCTACTCAGAAAATAACTAAAGGAAGCATTAACGAGCAAAGCCTGGGCCCTACAATTTGACACCTTTAGGGTCAGCAAATTTTGATAACTTATACCCAAGAATTGTAAAAGAAAAGGTCAAGAATTGTGGGAGAACTTCAAAGTTTTGTTCAGCGAATTTTAGAAGAAGAGTAATTTTTCCGAGAACTGACAAAAGTCAATGCTGGCACAGTATCTACTGAAGGCACATAGCACATCATAGAATATCAAAGTCATGTCAGCTTGACATGATTCAGGTTTGGCAGGAAGGGAAAAAAGGAAGGACAGCTGATATTAACCAGACTGGTAAAGAATTAACAGCAGGAAATATGGCCAAAGCCAACTTTATAAACAACAGATTCTATCTAATGAGATTACATTTTTTACATTTTCTAATCACATTTCCTAATTAGACTGCAAGTTTGACCAGAAAAAAAATACAGTAAATTTATGACACATTTAGGCTTTCTAAGGCATTTATCTTGGCACATTTTGATCAAGAATGATTTAAAAGAAAATCAGTGCTAAACGCATTCCTCTGATTTAAAACCTGATAACTAAGAGAGCTGAAGTTACAATTATAAATAATGAGCCATTATCAAGCAGATACATTTTTACCAAAACTCTCTAGAGGTGTAATTTTGTCCCTCTGGCACTGAACATTCTTAAAAAGATGTGAAAGACAGTGTGAAAATATTCCTGGTCCCATCTGTAGATAATCCAAGCATTGCAGAAAGGCATCTTTGTCAGGAAGACAGGTGACAGACACACAACCACCACTGCCATTTGTAATCTGAGCTCCAGGGAGTGGCACGAATTTCTAGATGTTCAAACAAAAGTTCACCGTAACAGAGAAATTAACTCTCTGGAAATGTGGCTGTAGTCCGCAAAGCAGACGCTCTGAGACTCTTGGTGTCACCTTAGAATGGCTGAAAATTGCACTTACGTACATCTGCAGACAAAAGGGTTTACAGAATCCTGGGAGATACACAAAAGATCTGGGAATCTCTCCTGGCACTGCCATCTATTGTTGCAAGTGCCTGTTTTACATCTCTGCCAGTTCTTCTTGGCTTAAGCAAATTTACTCTATTTTCACCAATGTCCAGGATTTTCTCAGCACAGAAAACCTTTGCTAAAAAGCAGGTACCAGACTAGAATTGTTTCTTTTTTCCAGAGATGCCACACCAAATTACAATAAAAAGTACATGCTTCAAAATTGCACATTGCTACTACCATATAGTAAGCAGTATCACATTTCATATTGTTCTCCATGGTCTTCTTATCTTCAGCTGCCTGTACACTTTGACTGTAACTTACGCAAAATGTACTTACCAGCATTCAGAAAGAAGCAAAAATACATCTTTTTCTGTGGCACAGTGACTGCCACTGCTTTAAGCTTCTCTCTAAACTTTGTATTTTGGCAAATCCAATGTAGCATTTATCTTCCTTTGCGAAGGCACACACAGCTCCCAAAAATCAATGATACAAACTGTTTAAACCTGTCCCCAGTATCAGCCCTTCAATTACTATTCATTGATGTGTGTTTCTGAAGGGAAATGCACACACTGTTTTTAGGACAGAGTATAGTGTAAAAGGAAGGGACATCTGGCAGCAAAGGAGAATACCCTGTGAGTTTCAAATCAGGCTCAAGTCAGTCTAGTCCTAAGGACACAAACTTGCTGTAAGCTCAAAAGTATTACCATGCAAGCAGGAACAACACAGGAAAAAATCTAGCTGCTTGAAAATTAACTTCGATTATATTACCAGGGGATTCTTTCCAACTGCTTGCTCTCTTTTTTGCAAGCTTGTTATTTCAATAAATATCATCTGTGGCCTGCTGTAGTTTTCTGTATGCAATGAGATTGTTTTCCACTTTAAACTGAAAAATATATTAAATTAANACAAAACCAGTGGATGTCTTCAAACTGCTCTAATAGCAGAAGTATAGAAATGAGGAGTGTGTTTGTCTGGCATTCTCATGTCAGACACGCAATTTCCATGGCTGCATACACCTCATGAACCACGGCAACAGGGAACAGTCTGAACTGCAGACTTCCAGCACTCACAGGTAGCACCTTCACCGCTCACTACTGCCCACAGCACCAAGATGCTATTGGCAAATATCCCCCTTTCTGCTCCACTCCATGTTTCTGCTCCATTCAGTTACTCTCCTGCCTGTCTCTTCTAGTTCCTTACCAAGTTTATCAGACATGGTTCCTGATTTCTCTAACGGGTTTGAAAACTTTCCTGTACCCTTATTTCTATTCCTAGTAGTTACATAGACAAGTAGTTCACCTCAAATTTTCTACCAAGCATCAACTCCAGTTTTGAAAGGTACTGAGCTATACTTAATAGGGCCCACTAGACAGCTACACTACTTCTGCATAAAGTTCTTGACAAGACCACACAAGAAACCTGAGTGATACTGAAAATGTTGACATTACACTCTTCAGTAAAACAGTCAGATTGTAGATCCTGTCCTTGTGTGACAGTTGTGTTGTCTAATAATCTTACAAAAATGAAAACATTATTTAGAAGCACTATGTTCTTGCTTCACTATATGCAATAAAATCTGTATCAACATACTGAAAGATCTGAAGTTTCTTCAAGCATACGAAAGTATTCAACATCACACTCTGGGGTTTACCCTTTTATTGGCTATGCAACAAGGGCAAAACTTGGCCCTTAGCTGTGACCAATTTTCGCAAATAATCTTATCAGGTTTTATGGTTTTAACAAAAATCCCTGCTCTTCTCATACTCCAAAACCCGCTGGAGACATCATACCAGTCTGCTGCTGTACTACTAGACCCTGTACAGTAAATCCATGTGCAAAACCAAATGCTTTGCATTTAAACACTGCCTTTAATTTGTACCCCACAACTGGACTGGGTGGACAGCTACTGGGCTGGCTGGGCAGAGGAGCCACTTTGTGGGAGCCAGGAAATTTATCAGTGACTGACAAGGCTCACCACTGGCTTCTGCCCTCAAAGGCAAACAGGAAAATGCAGCAGGGTCCCGAGCAGCCATGGGCACCCACCACATCAACTCACCCTGCTGCCCAGATATAACTATCACTCCCTTCCCAGCCCAGCTTTAAAAAATCTGCTACAGTTAAAGAGTGAAAAACAACACAGTATATAACTTGGAACTACTCTCTTTTTTCCTGCTGCACCCACAGCATGAAACTGCCCCTCTGGGTAACCTTTGCTCTAGTAACACACAATACAACACCAAGAGCTGCATTACAAGTCAGCCACTAAGTTTACACTGCTGCAGAACACAGAGAGAACAAATTTCATTCTTCAACATCAGAGTAAAACAGAAAACCAGAGCTGGTTTCTGCCTCAGCCTCTGTACAAGACAGATCTGGAAGTATTTTCTGTGCTGTTGTCCAACACTTATGCAGAGCCAAACAATTAGAATTTCTTATTGTTCGCATCGGATTCACATCTCTCTGTTTTACTACAGCTGTTGGAGCACAAATTGGCCCATCAGAGACCAAAAAAAGAGCAGAGACTACAGAGTAAGCACCATGTCTGCTGTCTGACTGAAACCTATGCAAGTCTACGCAGAACAGAATCCAAGCCAGAAAGTAAATAGTTTGCTGCCTCACATACTTGCTCAGTAACTTCTTAAAGAGAAAGATGACACCAAAAGCCTTTCAAACCCTAGGAAACTCCTCAGAAAATAGTTCTCTAAAGAGTTAATCTGGCTCCTATGCTGCAGAATTTAGCATGCAAGTACAGAATGCCCAGGCTTCTCTCTCCACAACTCCAGTGTACTGCGATCATGTAACATACCAATGCAAGATACATTATCTTACTTCAGCAGCAGAAAGTAATGGATTTGAATGCTTCATGAAATCAACACCAAAAAGATACATGATAGTCTTAGAAACTGTAGTACTAATAAGTCTTTTAGACAAAGGCTTACTGAGCTTCAGCGCACTCTGGTCAGCACCTATAGTCACTCCCACGTATCCCCGCTCTTGCTGACAAGCCAGGATATGGCCAAAGGGGGCACCAACAAAAGATGGTAGGAAGTAATTGAAGCCTATCTAATTACAAAATTCAGAGGCTGTATTGAGAGTACACTCCCTCAATGCACGAGACCTCTGCTCTCAACCAGCCTTCTGCTACAATCAAACATTTCTGAGGCCGCCCAAAGGCGCCACCGCACTTTTCTGAACAGAAAAAAAAGGATACCATTGAGGGGAAGAGGATACCCAGACTACCTCCAAATCCAACACCCTCCTTGTTTTTGGACTGGTGAGGTCGTACAAGCAGCTGGCCTCAGCTTCAAGCAGGGCTCAGAGGGAGCAACAAAATCCAGAGCTAGGGAAGGACAGCAGAGGGCTGGGACACACCAAACAGAGCAGTGTCACAGTCACACCTAAAAGCTGCTATTACACTAAAGAATTGCACTCAAAAAGCAACACGATGTCGGTGCGTCACCCCATGAAGGAACAAAAGGGGTCTTATGACAAAATTATGTGAAGACAGAGATGTTAATTTGCTTTAGACATCATTTGCTTTAGACTCTAACATACGACTACAGTATACAAAATACCATAGCAACTACAGTAGGACCAAACCAAAAGGAAAATTTCAAGAGAACCTTTTCCTTGTTTGTTTTTGGCAAAAAACATTGCTATTGACTCATGGTCTTAAGGGTATCCTGCCTGAATGATGCAGCAACCCTCACTGCTCTGCTCAGAAATTTTTATTTTAAATGAAAATTAGCCTAGAAGATGTGATACAATCACTGTTCCCCAGTGTTCACCATTAGAGCATACAGGTACGAATGTATTTGCATCAGTAGGTTCATCTCAGAACAGGTCAAATAAAGATGTCATGAGAACATCCTAAGCCCTGTCTGGATCTCATGCTTGCCTCCTCCCTTCCACTTCATGAAATGCCAAAGCGCTTGCTTGTTATGGGCACTACACATTTCACATACCAATATACTGAGATGCTCTCTCTTGCTTTTCTGAGCTAAACAATGCAGTAACCCATCCTTGATTACCCTAAAGGAAAGAAGTTGGGCAAAATGATGAGAAGAGAATGATATTAGATCAGGTCCAGAGTACACAGTCCTCACGCAAACCCTGTTTTCAGGATACATTTCTTCTTCTCTTGCTGTAAACCTGTGGTGATCAGTAGAGAAGTACTTAACACTAAGGACGAGAAATACCTCAGATAGGAAGGCAAACAGGACACCCTGAAATAATCCATTTGTAAACGTGCTTTTTGCCAGAACTTTTTCTGTCACAAACAGCATGTAAGAGGTTAATGCTGCGCCAGACTCCCCAGCTGCAAAGTTGAGTTATACCGCTAAAAAATGCTTCCTGACACAAGCCCTACAGGAATATTGCTGTGCTCACCCTCCCTTAGATGTATACATGCTGCACTGCCTCAGCTTCTGTTTATAACAGTTCACAGACAACTGAACTTTCTGGCTGCCAAGATCTTTTCTCTGCAATCAACTGCACGAACAACAGCCTATCCCTCTTTTTTTTCCCCTTCTCTTAAAGTTCTGTCTCTCCTTTACTTCTCATCTCTTCTATCTTCATGTATCACCCACAAGTGTGTTAATTTAGCCCATATTACTTGGTTCAAAAGCCTTTGGATATTTGGGGAGCTATACTTGGGAAAGGTGCTGGTTTTAATTATTTTTATCAGTTGCATTATCAGGACCAATACAAATATAGGTACATGTGCCCTGGAGAATTACCTTCACCTTAGCTTTTATATCCTTACAAGAAAGATAAGGCTGAAGTGAACAAAAGCCACTTCTGAAGGACACAATCAAATTTCAGAGTAGTGCAAAATAGGGGAGGTCTTGGCTTCTTGAAATCTCACCTTCAGATAGGTCCAAAGATGTCTAAACCACCTCCCACAGTTACCTTATCTCTTATGCTCCACTTTCAATCTCTATTTACCTTTCCTAAGTTTTCCAGGTCTTCCCAAGAATGTCAGCCTGCTTCTTGCAAGAAGAGACTGTGAATTCTCACAAACCACTCCAGTCTCTGCATTCAAACTCAGGCTGCTGGAAACAGGACACAAAGGGAACCCTAAATCCAGATCCAGTAGTCAGTAGTCAGTTCTCCCCCGCAAAAACTAAATCTCACATATGAAGAGAATACTGGCTCACAGCAGCATCTCTTACCCTTCAATCCTACTGCCCAAAACTGCCAAATGCAGACACCTGGGGAACAGTAAAATAAAATGTGGTACTTCCCACAAGTTCTTTTTCAACCTGAGTGATGAGAAATGCCTTCTGTATTCTAAGTGAACCTTTAGTCATATTTTCCCATATTATTCTAATCTCTGCTTGAATCTTAGGATCTTTCTTCCTTTCTTTTTTTCTCCCCAAGTAACATCCTGTTAGTAATAAACTACAACATCCCCCCTATAAACCAAAAAGCAAATACATTCCAGTTGTTGTCTTAACACTTCTAACAGATAGACTTTTAAAAGTAGAAATTTCTATTATTTGCTAAAGTTACGACTCCACGCTTTCCCTCCTGCAACCTCAAGTCTAACATTACCAGTTCTAGTGATACAACATCCCAGTCCCTCCTCATACTGATGATACTTGTTAGATTGAAGTCTTGAGCAAAGTTTATCACACATTACTTTTTCTTGTCCCGGGAGTAACAATGAAAATTTTAAACAAACACAGCCCCAGAATGGAGACTTAAGGGACTACATGAACACTCTTACTTCTCACAATAATACCAACGAACCGCAACCCATCATCCCAAGCAACAGCTCTGAAAGGCAGAGCTATCATTACCCTTGATCCATCCCAAAAAACCAAAGAGTAACATTACACACAAATACGTACATAATAATTTTGCCATGTACGTACCATTAGCCCACTTACCAGGATGGAATTGAGCGGGTAGAAAGGATGATGGGCAATCCCCAAATGCCCAACATGACTCCTGGTAGCTGTCTCACAGTGGTGCTTCCTTAGTAGTAGATGTATCATGCAAGTATAAACTGGTGATCTAATTTGATTCTACACTGGACAAAGGACAGTGAAGAATACTACTCAGTTTGTTCTTTGTGGCATTGCTACAGATCTAATACAGATAAACAGCTCAATCTACTGCCATGGTCAGGTTAAACTCCTAAAGAGACTTTGTCTTGTAATCACCTTAAAAAAAGAAAAAGGAGAGGCCCTAAGCACGCTGGTTCACGTTTAAGGGTTTGGGGAGAGGGAGTGGGTTAGTGAGGTTTCCTGTTTTAATTTTTTTGGTTCTTATTTATTTTTAAATCAGATCAGTTTGATCTCCTGACTTGTACACAAAAATAGGCTGGAATGCCAGTGGCAGACTGACAGTTCACATTCCTACTCTTCACAGAAGTCCATCCACTGTGAGAATATGAGCTATTATGCCTCATGTGCTTTCCTGATCTGGACTTGCAATTCCCACAACATTTATCCATTTACAGACTTGGTACGTCACTGTACCTCTCTGTTCTGCATCCTGAGTCTTCACACTGTAGTGTCTGGATGAATAATGACTTTTCACACAAGCATTGGACAGGACTTTATAGGTCAAAGAATAGAAATTTTTAGTAATGGGGAAACACAGAACATTTGTCAAAGGATGAAAAATGCAACTCAGTTTGGCTGGCTTCAGTCTCCGTAAAGAACCTCAACATAAACAAACTTGGCTGGTTTATATTTTAAAATACCTAATTGTCATTCAGCTCTTTACAGAACACATTTCTTCAGAAGTGTTATGATAATCAACTTAACTAGAAATAGTACCATATAAAGCAACATTCACAGCCATAACATGGAGAGACTATGCCAAAAGCTGCTCCACTGTCTTGCCAGAAGATGACGTGTCCTAATTACAAGAAAATGGCCCAAAGGATAACACAACTGGGCTGGATATAATACTCCTTTCTAATGACAAGAGCAGTTCAGAGCACTGCTACAAAATAAATTCGACAGCCTAAAACCTCACCTGTGAAAATCAGTGTAGCTGACAATCTGAGATGATATTTAATTAATTTAATGTTTATTATTTCTATTTTATCTTACTAAATTATTCATATTTAACATTATACTCTTTCAATAGACAGTTACTACTTTTCCTGGAAGACAGTGATTACTACTGCTGGCAGAGGCTTTGTGGTTAGTCAAAGCTAATTTATGCTCTCCAGTTTCATACCCTCCTTAGGTTTGGATCACCTTCCACAGGAGCAGTAATGGTCATTTAGCTTTGTAACTCTGCTTGGCATCCCTCTCTTGAGCTGTTACTACTCTCAGACTTTTGATCTCTTCTCCAAAGCCAAGTGAAATCCATTTCCTGATTTGAAAAAGAACACTTAATTGGATAAGCAAGTGGCATGCTGTCTCTGTAGCTTAGCTAGCAATAAAATAAGAAACATGCAGTTCCTTGTGTAAGGAAAAACCTGTACTTTTCTAATTTATCCCTTTTTTTTTCTGACTGCTGGGACTGGGGTCCTACTTTGAAGAAACAGCAGTAGCTTCCCCTGTGCATTTTGATGAAAAAAAGGTTACATGCACCTGTCATTTCTTGACAAGCATCTGCTACCAGCTGTAATTTAACTACACTATATAAAGATACATCAAAAACTCCAAGGAAGTACTGAGCCATTCTGGACTGACATGATGTAAAAATCTGTTCAGGGAAGAACTGCAGCTTCTCCCTTTGACTATGAGTTACTAGGACAGGTGTTGTAAAATACACAGGCAGTGCATTTCAAACACTTTGGTGTCATCTATGGACATCACAAAGACAGATTAATGAACATTAGGATCTACTAAGGCTATTTGAGCACAAAGAGCCACAAAAGACTTACAGATTTCATACAGAAAATGAAGCCAGAAAGAACCTATTTTAAAAGGTATTACTCATGCCTCATGGCAGCAACAGCAGCCAATTCTTGTTTTCCACTCCATGCACAACTTTCGAGAGAAGGGCACCTATATCAATTGACAGATATTGCAAAAATACTCTGGACTGGTGAAAACCCATTATACATCTTGTGCCACAATGAACACAGCAATGACCAAACTGGATTAAAATAAAGATTCTTTCAACTCAGTAACCTTCGGCAGCAGACAAGAGCAGGTTTGTATGGAAAGGTTGCAAGAACAGGACAAAGGTCAAAGGACACAACCACTGACCTCCAGATGTCCTGGCAACCTTCCAGTTATGGACATCTTGAGTTAAAGACTGCTTTCCTATCACTTTGCTGGAATTCTTCTCCATCAATGGCTCATTTTATCCATTTACTTTCCTGCCATTTGAGATGTCTCATTGTCTACAAATTTGCCCCTTCTAAGGTGAATTTAAATGATAGATTACGTCTCGCAGTTAGTAATTCAGCAATTTTATAGTAATTCCTTTGTAAAACCACCTCATTTTTTTGTGTGTGTTTTTATTAATAACGAAGCTTCTCTGCTAAGGCCTTGTCTCCTTCAACAAATTTCTTCGCTTTTACATTTGGATTAAAAATTAGTTTACAGCTTGTTATACAGGATATAACAGAATTGAAGAGGCAATTCAGGAGAGCAAGGACAAAGGAGAACCAATGAACTTCAGAAAACTCCTGAGACTGAGCAGCAGGACAAGAAGCAATAAAAATGTAATTCACTGCAGAATACTGAAAATTGATAAAGCAATGCACTGTGAAGAGGAAAAGGCAGCAGATGGGCTGCACCTGCTACTGTGCACAAATAGATTAAAAAGACTCACTTGAACAGCTCTTTTCATGGGAAAGAAAAAATAGAACTATATAAAAACCTAATCTCAACAACTGTTCAAAAAAGTTGTCAAGTGGCTGGAATTACCAAGAAACAAAAAATTATTAAGAACACAATATATGCCACTAAGTAAACCTTCTCAAACACTGTGCTCAGTGTTTTACTGTTCACTGTCTCCTCCAAGACAATACCTTCAGCAAGCATCAAATCAAGCTGATAAAAAGCTAGTGAAAAACAAATGAAGATACATCTAAATCCATTTTTAAATGTTTTAATTCATAACAAAGATTCCCATTTCTAACACAAAGTGAGTCATGGGATACCCCGAAAATACATGAAATACTAATTCAACAACAGATTCTCATCATGAAATTTGATCTGAATTGAAAACATAAGCAAGGATGAACAAAGGGGAGATGTCCTACTGCCATGTTTTCTCTTTCCTAGATATTAGTCATTGCTGGAGAAAGCATGCTTGTGAACAGACATTCACTCTATCCACAGTCTCCATTCTTATGATTTTGACCAGATTTGGCCCTTGACTCTTCTAGATAAGGTAACAGAGTTAACATTGCACACAAATGAAGAGATATTCAAGTTTGGATTGGGCATTTAGAATTGTCTTTGTTTCAAACATATACATCTAAAAATGAGGGGAAAGGAGTGAAATTTAACAAAAGAAAACTTCAAATCAAAACCTGTATCTGCATGAGCCTTTACTGTGAGATGCTACCACAATAGGTTTAAATCTTCTCCTGGGATTTCCATGCATCAACAAGCAGTTTATTAAGGACCTGGTGTTTGCCCTGAGAATTGGAACACACAATGAACGCATTTAAACACAGCCACAGTCAAGACAACCAGCTTTTTCATAAGTACTTCTTTATTTTTAATGCTTGAAATTTCAGATGAGTCCTTCTCCAGAGCACACCCTGGAGCCAGTGTGGATATCAAGCACATAAACATCCCAGACTAAACCACTAAATACCTACATTCCATTGCAATTTACAAATGGGGTAGGAAAGTGCATTGTTAAGTACCAGATTCTTAAAACAAACAATTTGCCACCTCAGCACACCACATAGATCTTAACCCAGGAACTTTAGCTGCCTTTAGCAGACCTACATACATGTATACAAATTTGCATATCTGTGTGTCTAATATATGTGTATATATAACCACATCTTGATGCTGATATTACTCAGAGACTGCAACTGCTCCTCTCTGACAGACAAGGAGAATTGAAGAAGTAGGACTTGATCTTCAGGCTGCTGTTTCTGAGCTGGTGTCAGAAACCAGGCTCACACAGCTGCTCTAAAAGTACCACTTGCACATCTATCCTCCAACTGCAAGCAGCAGACAGAGATATTTTAATCTGTTGTTAGTATCACTCACTGCTGTTCACCAGCAAACAACTTGCTAGCGTTTGTATGCTCAGAACAGAAGCAAGCCAGGCTTTTCTTCGTAATTTCCTTTTCTTTGAAGAGCTAGAAAATAAGGCATGCAGTTGGCAAGATTTGTCCCTATTAATGTCACATTATACGCATCACTGACCGAGTATGTAGAAAAGCTTCAGCTCTTCCCCTCTCTTCAGCTCATTATTAATGATTACATACAAAATACACGCTGTGATGGGCAGCAGGTACAGCATGTTATTAATATGGCAACCCATGCAAACAATGCTGTTTACTTCTGAGCTGGACCACTCCTTTCAACATCATGAAAATGGATTAAAGGAAAAAAAAATTCTATGAACAGCAGAACAGTCAAAGCCTTGTTCCCCCACAGATTTAGTTCTCCCATGTGCTCCATTTTCTCACATAAAGTAATTTTCTCCAATCTCTCTTGAATACTCCAGCAGTCCTCACCATCAGCAGGGCCAGGGTTAGCACTGCACTCTGTTCTGTGGCAACTTACAACTGTGCTAAGCCACTGGTCACCCTGCAGTGCCCATCCATCATTTCACTGATCACAAGTTCCCACTTTTACCTGTAGAATTCATAAAAATTTAATGGCTTTGATATCTCCATTTCTCTTTCAGATCGGGCTGAATTTGGCTAACAACTTCCAAAGATACTAGAAGAAACAGAGAACAGACCATATTATAAACCTCACATTATTAAGAATCAAAGCAAAATAGATGTTATGTATATTTTTATTTCTGTGTCCTGAATCTTTATACTGAAGTCACAATCTCACAGTTTTCCCTCAGTAATCACACACTTCTTGCAAAAAAACACCACAGCCATGAAATCATGAGTGAAGACTTTCAGAAAAAAAAAAAAAAAAACACACACACACAGACACATAGCAGATTGATTAAAATGACTCACTCATGAAAACTGGAAACATGACTGACAGCTCTATACACTAACAATATTCCAAAATAATTAGCAAATATGTAGATACATACATATTTATGTATGGACTGGTGAAAACCCCAGAATAAGAGTTCTTAAAAATACATTTAAAAAAGAAACAATTTTTCATACTCCAAGAAAAATATTATCTTAAAGGAGAATTCTAATTCTGGGTACTCCATCCAAATCAGTTCGTATTGACTAATCCTTATTTTAATCTACCACACCAGTGACTCTTCCACCAAAACATAACAACCACATTATGAAAACTCCTGTCATACCCATCCTCTGGGCTAACAACTTCATATTGGTTAAAGGTGACAAGGCCAAAAGCAGGAGCCACAGACCCAGCCGGATTCTCATGTATTGAGATCACTGATGAGATTCGTTTGACCTGTCAATTAGAGTATTTTTTGCAGACAAAAGACTGGGGGAAGGGAGCTGGCAGATGGACAGTTGAAGTTCAAACACAAAGAAAACGGATGGGTGTTAAAGTACTGCAGCAAATACTAATCAAAGTTTGAAGGATGGATCTGTTGGGGGATGGTGGGGAGAAAAGAAACCACACATACCACCACACATCCTGTCTTGATCATCTTCAAAAAGAAAAACAAAACCACACAACACGACCACAATACACAAACATAATACTAGCCAATCAAGGAAAATATCCAGATATTTATTACTGTTATGGAGAAAACGGGCAAATCAAGCATAACACAGAAGAGATGCACAGCAGACACTGCATTTATTTGCAGTGTATATTTTTCTGCTCAAAAGTATTTTCCATGCTACTGCATATGAGAAAACACAGCCAAGTTATTTAGCAGGTCTTTCCCTCTTTACAGTTGCCAGAACAAGTCAACTTGCAAAAATCAGACTTTGGAAGCTCCATTGTATCCAACCACGGAGCAATCCCCATACCCAAGGAAAGGGCTGGCAGCTTGCCTTCATTCCTGGCTTTCTCCAAACACCTTATTCCTGCATTTTGGTTCCAGCAGATTATCACCAGTGGAGATGTCGCTGACATCTGAGAACACATGACTGGCAGATAGGACCACATTTCCATCCACAAGCAGGACCTACCAAGTGCAATAAGACAGGGAAAAGAAACAAAAGGAGCAAGAGACAGTCTTAGAGGAAGAAAGAGATGAGTGAAAAGGAACAACTTCTGCATTTGTCTCCCAGTAGCCTTGCTCCCAGAATCAAATTCATTTATTTGAGATAGCACTACAGAATACGTTCAAACTCAACTCTTAAAATAATGACCACCGAAACAGCACATATGCCCAAATGTGTTGTGAGGCTGTGCAATCACAGGTCAGAGATCAGGGCTTGATCCAATTCAGATGGTCACAAGTTCAAGTGAAGAAAAGGTTGTACCCTTTCCTTAACTGTCTTTCTGCACTGTCACATACTTTACATACTTTGCCACTTTTAATAATCAAAAAGACACTTCCATTTGAAGAGAAACAATTTTTTTAGTAACAAACAGTAGAATAGAAAGTAACACAGTAGAATAGAAAGATATGGTTATTTTTCTGGGCTGTAGGAGTGAACTGGGTAATATATGTGTTCTGAAAAACTCTGCTAACTACCTTTACCAAAAGATTAACAAACAAATGGTCAATAGTCAAACAATCTCACACATTGGGACATACAGGAGCAGATAAACATACCTATTATAAGCTTAGCAATGCATTTTAATTTTCCTTTACTTTAAAATAAATATTATAAAACTGTTTAAAGATTCCTTTATTCTTAAACCTCATTTAAGGAAAACACCAAGAAGTCCAACATGCTGATGTACACCTTCCATATCTTTAGAAGAGGAAAGTCTATACAGCAGTATTAGACCACTGTCATAGTACATACTACCACTGAAATACTGTTATGGCACCTGCACAGAACTGTTCAACTTAGGACAGATCATAAGACAATAAGACGTGGATCAGCATGAAAAAAACACCTCACACTAACTAGAAAAGCTTCTTGGCATGTTGCAGGAGAACAGGGATTCTGATGAATTCCCCAAAAGTGATGCAAAAGATAAATGCTGTTGGTAGATTTCATGCTACACTGAGAGTACTAGATTAAGAGTATAGGGAACACTGCATGACTACCAGAGCTCATTCTTAGGGTTTATGTAACAGTGGCATCCTGCAATAAGGAGAATGGTTACATTCCAGCAGAATTCAACAACCATTCCATTTCGGCAATAACCTTGTCATACACGTCAGGGCAAGCAAGACGTGCCCAGAGAGGTCCCACTTGGAGCACTTCCTAACAGCTGCTACATAAACAGACACACAGAACCAATTAAAGGTTCACAAAGGGCTGGCCTGACTGTGCCTTTGCACAGAAGGAAGAACTGAGGTGGACCAAATCTTTCAAAAATCCTGGGCAAAGGCATCTGATTTTCAAAGGCATCCAGCACTCCTTGAAAACGCTGATGTCCATCAGGACAGAGACAACTCCCTGACGAGCTGGAGACAGCCAAAGCTCGATCTGTCCACAGGCCCTGTATGGCCAGGAGCTTACCAGGTACAAGTGAACAGCTCATTCTCAATTTCCATACCAATGTCCTTTCATTCTTTTGCCTTTTCCATGCTAATGCTTGCATAGCCTTTGAAGATAAACTGTATTACCAGAAGCAACTGTCGATTAACAGCTCTACACTGTAAACAAGTGTCAAGAAAACAAAGCCTTAATGATGCTCTGTCATCTAAAAATACTATAAACAATGTCTGTGTTACTGATGGATAAAAGAGGGCCTTGTTCCTAATGAAGAGGATAGACTACCAGAGGAAAATTCACTTCCCAGCTCTATAGAACTCAGTGCATAAACCTAGGGTATTCATTCAACTTCACTGGGCTTTGCTTCCTCCCAGACCTACTGAGGGGACAAGATGACACTACTGCTGCAAACACAACGGATCTCAGGACTAACACACAACTGGCAAGTAAGACATTAGTATCTGGAAAAGCTCATTATAGCCTTCCGTGGAAAGGCATTGTGGAAACTTGTAGCATTATTAGAAATGTGCCCTAAATAGCCTGGCAAGACAGCCAATCCAAATATTTTTTTCAAAGATAAAGAAACTAATCTATTTTCTCCCTTTACTTCATCTTGGAAATTTTCCTGTATCTAAGTGATTTCATGGCTGCTCTCCTTCCAAGTGCCACAGTTTGATATGTTTCTTGTGTTCTAGTAGTGACTCCCTCTCTGGGGTTCCCTCCTCCAAATGTGACCCAAAATAAAAGCAAGGTCTCTCCTGCTCTTCGTGTGTTAACAGGCTCATGCATTATTCAACAAGCCTCAGAAGTGCAAAAAGACTTTACTAAACAACTAACTAGAAAGGGAGAGGCAGAGCTTACAGCATCAAGTTCTTCAACCTGTTAAGAAGGTCATGAGCTATTTAGCCTGAACTAAGATTTCACAAAGTGTTAGAAAAAAGCAGATTTGGAAAACACAGCTTCGTTCCTCCAGATCTCTGCTAGTTTATTCTCTGCACTTTTATCCAGTTCTGCCCCAATCCCATATCCCAATCCCATATGAATCACATTTTTCCATCTTTTCTTCTGAAAATCAGAGGCACAGTTACATTTTTAAGAAAAGAACAAAGTTACCAATGGCTGTCCCATCCATCCATACACTTCAAACCTGTCACTATGTTATTTCCCCTGCAGGCCATTTTGGGAACACACAAATACATTAGTGATGCCTATGTAATGGTCAATGGAAGTAGGAATAAATTTCAAAGTGAAAATGTAAGGGAGATGAAAATCCATTTCTACATTTTCAACTGTTTCAGTGCAGTGTGCGAGCGATTTTTATGACAAACACAAACCTACACCACACATCCTTGTTTTGTTCTTATATACTGCTATTATCCTGGAAATTATGAAACTGTCACATACAAACCAGAACAGACTTCACATGGGAGGAAGTCATTCCAGAAAGAGGACTAAGACTAGTATTCCCTTCCCAAAGGTGTATTCAGGTTTTTATTTTAAAATAATTTTTGGCCCAAATTTAGGTTATCATTTTTAAAGGGGGGTGGGGGGCAACAGCATCGAAAGATATGACATAAGCAATTCACTTGGACAAAATTACAAAACAGCAATGCAACCACTTCACACTAAAAATGCCAACAAAAGAGATATTCCATAAAACATACTTATTTAATCAAATCAGTATTTTCCAGTATTATAATTTTTTATCAGCTCCTATTGCTAAGAAAGCCAAAAATTAGAAGCTTAGGGATCACACAGTTTCCTGTGTCACTCATTACCACAGTAGACTGGTGCTTCATTGAGCCTATTAAAGACTATCTCAACAACAACAACAACAATAACAAAAAAGCACAGTATGTTTTTCTTTTATATATTTGGCTCTCTATTATATTTGGCTCTCAAGGCCAAATAGAATCAGGGAAGGAGCATCACTAATGTTCCTGATCCCTGTATTTGAAAACTAAGATAGTGGTTTTCACCAGTTATGAGCACATCAGGCTTCTTTCAGCTTGCAGTGGTGGAATGGGGAGCTAAATTTTATTGGGGACCCGTTTGCCCACACTCAGAGTGTGGTCCTGACACAGGCGGTCACAGGTGCAGCAGCCACTGCTGCCAAAGCACATTCCATGAAGCTGGCACCTTTCAAACACACTATTTTATCTTCCGATCTCAATCCCAAGGATCCTTAGCAATATGCCCTGTGCAATTCATTACTTCATGCAACTCTTTTATCAAGTACTTTAATCTCCTACAGTAAACAAGCTTCCCATTTCTCTTCATGGGATACATGTTTATTATCTCAAAACAACTGCTCTAATTCCATGGTGTTTACCTATTTTCAGTCCTCCTTCCCCCCTTCATAACAACAAACAGAAAAAAACCTTTTCAATGTAAAAAACTACAAAGCATTCTGGGGGAGGGGGTGAAAAGTAAATGGAATTGACGCTGAAGAGGAAAAAAATTTGGGATCACCAGGATAAAAATAAATCACCACTAGAGCTTAGAAAGCAGACCACTACAAAAAAGTTTCAGAAATCTCACATTTTTATTCTAAAAACCAGGTTCCGTTACTCAATGCTGGCAAAACTGCTCATTAATAAACATTTTCAGATTACACTGGATCTTTTGGATAACTTTCAGGAGAAAAGCAAGCTAAACCACCTTTCCCCAGATTGTGGCACACAGAAGAATCAAGAGATACAGACCCAATTCCTATTGCAACCCTTTCAGAGCAGTGACTTCTGGACTTCAAAAATCATCACATAAAAACCATCACACTTTCGCCCAGATGCAAAATGCATTAATTCAACCTGAAATAATTTATTATTATATATTAATAATAACATATATTATTATAAATATATGTATTGTATTATATATTTTTGTTATAAATAATATAATAAATATATTATTATATATTTCCAAAGTTTCATTTTGGGATAGGAGGGAAAATCCCCCACAGTATAATTTTTCTAATAAAATATCATTTTCTAATGTAAGTGTTTTGACAAAAACCTTCAAATTAAAATACAAAACTACTTGTCCTTTTCCTTACTGATCTTGCATGACCATAATACGCTTCAGGAAAATTTTGATAAGTTGGTCCCCACTGGAAATGTTACTTAAAAAATTCCTGATCTTAATGCCTGTGGGATTGAAGTGTCTGACCCCAAGAAATGGTCTCTTTCTCCTGGCAATGTGCCAGAACTGTTATCAGCACTTGTGTAAGACTCCAAAGGTTCCCATTTCATTTATATCAGAGCTGTCTTCATATTGCATTTCACACACTGCCAGAATACTGATTTTCCATAGTTTCTGAAAGCTTCATACAGCTCAACAACAAGGAACACACTTTGATACTGACAGGTTGGCAGGGAAAGGTTGTACTTGAAACACACTCACCTTGATGTTCAGACTCAAAAATGAGCCATCAGTCCCTGGCCTGCCTCTTCTTCCCATCCCTGACAAGACATACTTAGCCTCATACTCTAGAAACAGAAACTTAATCTACGGCTGTAAAAAAAAAAAAAAAAAAAACAAAGCATGGAAAAAAATAAGGTTTCCATCACCTTGTCTCAGTGTGAACCAGAGGACATTGAGAAATGTTGGACTTCAAGTTCCAGCCTTTAGTGCTCTTTGAAGTGAGAGATGCCTAGCAGTGCTTCAGGCTTGAATTTGAAGCTCTGGCTAAGGTTGCATCTAACCTACCATTTATATCTGAAGTTGCAGTGCAGTTCTGAAGTAAGTCACTGAGTTTTCCCAACATACCATCAGTTGATTTGATTCACAGAGCAGTTTCAGTGCACCTGAGCTGCATTCCTTTCAAAGGGAAATAGAACAGAAGGTCGTATCCAGATGCATTGTAAAGGCACTCCAGCTACTAATGGAATCAAAGCAATGACTCGATATTTGGACGGCTTCAAGCTGTACGACTGACAGAGATGTTCAGTCCAGATCAAAAAATCTAGCTAAAAGTAAATGCTGAAGGGCCACAGCATCAACTTTTGACCTTCTGATTCGCTCTTCCAAAAATCCAAACAACATCCGTAGAATCAAACTGATTCTTTCTCAGCATTATGTCAGTAAGGTACCACACTGGCTCATCCAGCTTCTTAATGAACATATTCATATACCAGTGCACCAGCTGAGTTCTAATGACACCAGAATTAGCCCAGAGCCCCAGTAAATGTCACACCACTTACCAGACCATTGCAAGTGCTGATTGCTGCTGTCCCACTCCCAGAACCTGGCTGCCATGCTGTGCCAAGGAAGTGGCAAGGAACTCCTGAGTGAGTTGCAATCTTCGCACTAGTGTGGTTGCCACGTCTCCTTTCTACTACGTAGTTATGGGAAAGAAATCCCACGTGGACAGTCAAGTTAAAAAACAGATCCTTCTCCTCATGATTAATTTTGTAATATACAACATTTTCATTTTTTCCAAGATCTCTCTTCTTCCTTGTATTTGAGATGTGATGGTGCAGATTAAAAGAAAGAAAATGCCCACTTGCATCTACTTTTGCTGGATCAACCACATGGTATTCTGGCAATGTCTTCACAAATTGCCCTGAGAGAAACGAGGGGAAAAAAGAAAACAAAACTAGGGTGAGTGCTGGCCTGTTCGGATTTTGCATAATTTAAACTCAAAAGTGAGTGCAATTCACCACAACACCCTAGTAACACAAAGGCAGGCTGCGCACAGAATACCGTGAAATACAGTCCTCATTTGGGCTTTCTATTCTCCCATTATAACACTCAATTTGGAAGCTAAACATGTTTCTTTTCAAATAATTTGTCACCATTTATAGGAAAGACTGACTGTTACACAGCCCTTCCCAAAACCACAAGAGCTGGGAAACGTCTCTGTCCTAGGTCTCCAGCACATGATGCTCTGATCGAGGAGGTCATCTTCACAATCCAAAAGGCTGATGACCTGAAGTAGGAGACAGAACCTTACAAACACACACAGGCAAAGAAAACGCTAACTGGCTTGATAGTTTGCAGTAGTGGCACCTCAGCATCAGCTTCAGCAACTGTTCCAGCAGAGGAAGGAGTTTTAAAGAACGGTTTGAAGAGAATGAACTAATCTTTTGTACGAGAAGCTCCAATCAGTGTAAAATTGGACATCTTATCACTTGTCCGGACCTAGCAAGGGAAGAGACTGTTATTGGCATTCTTGTCTCCTGCTGTGATCCAGAAAAAATACCACCTGTTTCCAATTTTTTTTTTTTAATTACTGTGAAACTCAAAAGCCCCAAGCAAATAACATATATCCACGTAAAACACAGTCCATACCATAACCTAGGGGCCAGATCTTCCACTGGCGTACTTGAATTCTGCCCAAGAAATCACAGTCTGAACATATTTAATTGAAAAGACATTGCTCTTTATTCCCAAAGTCCCAGCCACTTATACATGAAGTGACTACATTTTATTCATTAATTAAGCTGCTTAACAAACCAATTAGCCTGTTCCGGCTACTTCTAGACTAGATCTGGTTAGGCAATCCTTGCAGAGGCACTTCTCCCTCCACTGCCTGCACCCTTAAAGCCACAGAGGAGAAATCATGCCTAAGCAGACAGCTGTCTGGATTCATCCCCTTCAGGAAGGAACATATCTCATTTGTCCTCATTACTGCAATATGAGACGTGGCTGCTTGCATTTCCTCAGGCCATGGGCCCTTGAGACACGTGCACTGAAACACTTCCAACTGAAAAATAAACAAAACGAAACACACAAAACCCCCACTTCCCAGCACATATATAAAGCTACACAAGAAATCTGGCCCTCTCTCTGCAGCATCTCTATTTCAGAAGCAAGATTATTTTCTTACACAACAGATTTCTCTGCACATAAGCCTTTCCATGAGTCTACAGCGACTTGGAGCCTTTGTAGGACAAGCCACAGCAGTGGCTCACTTGTGTTGAGGTTTTAGGCCTCAACTTTAGGTCTTGACAATACTGTGACTAATGCCTACCACAAGTTCTGAGAGACATCTGCTCTTGTCCACATAAGGGGATTGAAAGACTGGAAACTCAGTCCACACCTTCATGTCTACAGTTTATACAGCCTCTAGACAGCACAAAAGGTGCCAGCTGCCAAACAATTTAGCAGCTGAAGCTAAACCAAGTTCTCCCCTTTCTCACACTCCAGAGTGAAACAAGGGGCAGGTAGAAGAGATAAAAACCACTCAAAAATACAGCTTCACTGCAGATGTTGAATTACAAGACTTCTGGGAAGTCCCAGATCCCATATCGTGCTAGCAAAGACAGGTTAACAGAGAATGCTGCAAGACCAGCCCCCATTTCTATGGTTTTCAACACAATTCATTAAATAATCAAACTAAATGCCTGAAGGAAAACTTACTCATTTGCTGTCACTGTGTGATTTGCTTCTCCCTGATGTCTTGAACTTAATTTGTTGTGGCTTAAGTGTTAAGCTCCATGCAAGGCCAAAGACTTGCAATTTTGGACTTTAAACTATTCAAGGAAGTTTTAATTTCATCACTACAGCCATTAGCGTATAGAGGTTAAGGCAAATTAGACACCAGTGTTAGTAAAATGGAAGAAAATGCTGAACAACTGGATGGCAACAGGATTATCAAAGCAGAGAAATCCAACTTCTTCCACCAACTCCTTAAATACTCATTTAGTCACTGGAGAGGGGAATTATGCTGCAACAATAATATACTGTAATATAACTGTAGAAATTAATTATTAAGTTTTCAAAAGACCAGAGGGAATAAGATTATTACAACAAAAAAAATAACAGGATGAGGCTAAAGATATTTATGCAAGTAATCATTATCAGTTTTGCCTAGATGGTGGAGTAGAAGTTAGAAGAGGCAATCCTACCATTAACAGAACAATTTATTGAGCTCCACCAAAAACACTGCTTGACCTTTAGAGTTGGAGAAGGGTCCAACAAAAAGCCAAGAGGTACGATTTTGGTGACACCTTTCTGCTCTTCTAGGAAAGAATAACTAAATCCAGGGCTGCATCCTTCAACACTGAATGTCTCAATTTTTCTCAAGTAACATGAACTCCTATGAAAACACCACAGGTTCCCATAAAAATTAGCAGCAGCAAACATAAATGGAGGGAATTTATATCAGTGCCACTAACAAGCTTTGGGACTGGCATGTCACAGCATCTCCCTTGAACACCTAGTATACTCTCCACTCCAGGGAAGTCCTGCCAGTGAAATGGGCACTGCTTAGGATATCTAGGCCAGGAAAGGTCAGGTGAACCTCCAGAGAATGTTTTGTCTTTCCAGAACTGCAGCCTGAGCACGCTGGCTTGCATCTGTGCTGCAAACAAAACCAAATCATCACACTGAGCAGCACACACTCAAGTCAGTACTTTGCCTTGCAATCACACTGACTGCTCAAGCCCCCTGGGCATGTAGGACAAGCAAGGTTTAGGTCCTTCATGCTTGTTTGACTAGTCTAAGTATTGTTTAAGTTGTCAGAGAAATCTTCCCTGCAGACCTCCCTAATTCTGAATCATTGCAAACATCTGATAACATTCAAAACCATTGCAGTCTGTTCTGCTCCTTTGTGGATTGGCTGTACACAGTGAATAAATTAGAATACATACACAATTAGAAACATACACAATCTGTCCCACATAACAGGAACACTACAATTACTTTCAGACAGATAACACTTTTCCTGACAAAATTCCTTTAAAATTTTATACATCATCATTTGCCATTGTTTCATCTCAATCTTTGCAGTTCATCTACAGTTGCCCCAAAAATCATTTGGCTTCTTTTCAAACAATTCCTTGGGATAGGAAATAGTGTGGTTCATCTTATGAGGAATCATCTTTGCAAGCCAAAGAAAGGCTCTGTACCCAGGAAACACCCCAAGTTCCAAAGCCCCATGGCGGGAAAAGGCCTTCAACACTCAACAAGGGCATCCTTAACTGTCCCATCTGCCACACTCTTTATGGATGGGGAGGGAGCAGAACACTTCAACTATTCCAGATTCAAATTTTAGTCCTTCACACTTTTCACTGCAATAAACCTTTCTCTGACAAAAAAAAAAAAAAATAGCCACATTTTGAACTGCATCTTTACTGAATGCTATTTGAAAAGTCTAGGTTTTGCATGCCTAGAAAGTTACATTAATTCTACATTCATTTCCTAATGCCTGGCAATTAAACAGCAACTACATGCTAACACAGCCATGTCCCTGTTCTGTCCCATGTACAGTCACAGGAGTGTAATGACTGCTAGAATTTACTTTAAATGAATCCAGCAGGGCCTGACTTCAGGATAACTCTTCACTTTTCAAGCATCTCACTTAAACACTTTTCCTTTCCACAATCTCTGAGGGGCGAGAAGATTTTCTACTCTGTGTTCAAGCTCTCCTACTGACAGCACCACAGATGTTAATTGCATCAGAAAGGTTTTCAGGAAGCAAAGTTTCCTCCTACACTTTCTTCTACCACCAGGCAGAGTCCTCCAGCTAATCATGATTCTTCTCCCTTAGGAGCCACTTCTTCGATTTTCCTTAAACAGGCAAAACGGTAAAATTCCCGAGTTATACCAGTCCAGGACCAAAGGGGTCGAAAACTTAACCCACCTGCGAGGGCAGCCTCAAGAGACCCCTCCCGCAGATAAAGTCTGACTTGCAATTACCATCCTCACTGAACGTGAATAGCTCGCAGCGGGTATTAAACCCTGGTAACACCAATCCTTGTATAGCGTCCGCTTCTGTAGTGCAAAAGCGAATATTTGTTTAAAAAATAAATAAATAACCAGGGCAGCAAACTTTCTCAGCTTAGCAGTACAAAACGATTCTGGGATTTACAGAGTTGCCTCTAAGACCAGCAAAAGAGCAGGGTTCGGCGATACCTTCATCCACACAGGGGAACTCGGTGACTGCCGAGGAGCCGCAGGAAGGCTCAGCCGAGAGCGCTGAGCCCTCGGTGCGGAACTGTGGGCGCGGAGCAGCCCGTCCCGGCTGGCGCCCAGGGCAGCGCTGCCAGCGGTGGGGAGCCCGGGCAGCACCGGGGGCCGGCACCGCGCTGCTCGGGCAGAAAGGGCGGCCAGCAGCGCCGCGGAGCCGCGGCTCCACCGGCTGGAAGCCTGGGAGCACATCCGCGACGGGACCCGCTCCCCCCGTGCACCCCAAACCCGCCNNNGCTCCCGGCGCCGCTGGACACAGGCGCCGCTCCCCACAAGGGCTGCGCGGGGCCGTCCCGGTGTCTGGTTTCTGCCGGCGGAGGAAGGAGGGCTGTGGGGAGGGAGCCGCTCCCGAGAGCCCCCGCCTCGGAGCCCCCGGGGTTAACGCGCTGGGGCGAACCGGGCCGGGCCGGCGCGGAGGGGAGGGGAGGAGAGGCCGCCAACGGGGGCTGCCGCCCCCCCTCCGCCGTCCACCGAGGCCGAAGTGGGGCGTTAGCCCCGGCAGCCTTCGGGGGGAGCCGCCCGGTACAGGGCAGCATCCCCTCCCCGGTTACACGCCGGTGGTCTCCCCTGAAGGGCACGGGAAAGGCGCCTCGCAGCCCCCCACCCGCCCTGGCAGAGATTCCCCCGGCCGCTGGAGAAAGTGCTCCAAGCACTTGGGAGTTTGATGCGTTTTCCACCACGTTCCGCTTCAGCGGGAAGGGACGGCGCGGATCTGGCCCCGCCTGAGGCGCCCGGAGCCCACTGTCCCTCGGGGCTCAGCAGCCAGAGCCCAGCTTCCAGGCTGTCTCACAGAGTCAATTAGGTTGGAAGAGACGTCTGAGATCATCGAGTTCAACCTGTGACTGCACACCACTTGTCAACAAGACCATGGCACCAAGTGCCACATCCAGTGTTTCCTTAAACACGTCCATGGACGATGACTCCATTGCCTTCCTGGGCAGTCTATTCCAATGTCTAATCACCCGTTTTGTGAAAATATTCTTCCCAATGTCCAACCCAAACTTCCCCTGATGCAGAGTAAGACTCCTCAGGGTGTCAAGGCCATTGTGTGTTTTAGCTGTCACACTGGGGTTACCTCAGAATGTCCTCCCTTTGTAAGGAGAGTTCCTAATAGCCTTGGCACCTACATTTTTAAGTACATCCTGTATGCTTTCTGCCAAGAATCCCCTAACGTAGCCTCTGACGAGGTTGCTGCCAGGCTGATGCTCCACAGGTGGGTGCCCACTTCAGTGCTGTCCCCTGCTTGCAATTTGGGCTGAGTTCCACATCTTCTTCAAAAGCCTCCTGCCCAAAGGTGATGCCACCATAGGTTTCTTGTATAGTTTTATGGCAATCTATGCTTATTTGTGCTTGTGTCTCTGCTCAAACTTTCCCCAACATGAATAGCTGCCACAGTTCAACTGCCTGATCTGTGAGAACTGTGAACCCCAGACTCCAAAGCACAAAAGTGCAAAAAAAAAAAAAGAGTTAAAGCTCCAAAGGTTTCTAAATCCAGAAGAAATGTGCCTTCCCCCAGGACTGAGACAAGGTAGCTCTGGAAACACACAGTATTTGTAAAAGAGTGATACTTGATTTAGGAGTCATCATGTGATCTCTTCTAGCTAATGGAAGGACCCAGACCATGCAAAAGATATCCAACAGCACTTGCCAAGAGAAGATTTGTTCATTGTAAGGTATTTAATATAGCTGTCCATATATTCTGCATATCAATAACATTATCTTTGACAGCGACAAGTTTCCTGGTGTGCTTGCCATCAGGATCATTAGTCTACTCAGATAGTGGGCACTAGGCTGTTTTGTGAGATTGGGTATTATTGCCTGATTAGCTCTTTATCAGTACTTCCCTGAAATTAATTTAAACCTAAGCGTGACATGAAGCTGATATCACATATATATATATATATAAAATCTAACATTTAAAAAACGCTTGACAGTTGTTGCAACGAACAAGTTACACAATTTGCCATGAATAGTGAATAAGAAAGTATGTACAGTAAATGGAATAAAAAGAAAAAAGATTATAAAATGAGGACAATAGGCTAGGAGCATTGGAAGGAAGGGGTGACCATCCAAGGTATGGGCATATATTTACAAAGTGTTGGGATAATGTGTTTCTTGAAGACAATCAGAAAAATAGTCCTTCTGTGAGAGGCATTTAATTATATGCTTCAGTTTCCAGTAATCCTTTTGGGTAGATGTTCATTGAGTCCGATGTGAGGCAACCATATTTCATGCAGGATTCCATCTTGGATTCTGCCTCTGCAGGAAAAGTTAATTCCTTTTACCTGTAATTCTCTCCAACCCTGGAAATGATGGAGAACTAAAAGCCTTAGGAACTCAAGAAGGTTTGTGGGAATGTGTTTTGGTTTTATGGTTTGAGGGTTTTTTTTGTTTTGTTTAGGGGGTTTTTGGTTTTTTTTTTTTTTTTTTTTTAAAGGACAAAAAATTGTAGATGCGAAAGTCATATGGAGTGGAGAAAGAGTAGTGTGGGAATCTGGTCTAAAACATCTATAACTCCCTGGGCTTTGTGCCAGCATGTACATACACAGAAGAAATTATTCACTGGGTGTAGTATCAGAAAATACCCTGGAGGACAGTAGGGTTCCTACTTAAGGGATGTTGCGGCTGTAGCTGACACAGTCACAGTGTCCAAACACAGACGAAGAAGAAAATTACCTCTATCCCAACCAAAACCATGACACACATCCAGTCAAAATGTGAAGAAATGGCCTGAGTAGAAAGCACTTGCCTGCTGCGAATACATACTGAGGCCAAGTGAGCAGAATTTATGGCACAGTCTCTTCCCAGTGGTTTCCTGTTCCAAAGAGGCATAACCAGAGATTTTGGAGCCTTTTTTGGAAGTATTTGAAATTTTTTTGCCAACTCAATCTCAATTGTAAAAAGAAAAAGAGTAAAGCACCGTATCAGCTGTGTTCTTTTGACAACAAAGTTATTGCAGTTCAGTAACTGCAGCTCCACACAGAAAAGCCTGTACACTTATTGAAGGGTCACAATCAAGATTTGATTGAGATTTGCCTGGATTGGCAAACCAGACACAATATCAGTATTCTTTTAAATTTAAGTAGACTTCCAAGACAGCATTAAAAGAAATGTGTGTATAGCAATTTATACGTATGTAGAAATAGAGAAATAGAGAAACAGAAAAACAGAGGTTGTGAGCAGTGAGCAACTAAAACACAAATTGTATGATTTCACATAGAGATATTGCTACAAAATGAAGCCCACTGAAGACAGTCAGGAAATATGCTTTACTAGGAATGACGAGTCTCCTAAAAGTTATCTAATACACACTTCCTTGCCTGCCCCTCCAGTCAGCAGGGAGTGAAGATACCTCTGGATGATGACACATCCTTTCTGTCACATGCAAGTGAAACACTGTCCAGATCTGATTATCTGTTAACTATACAGGCAGCTTAACAGTTTGCTTGGACTAGAAATGTTAAGAAGATGAATCACACATGATGTAGTGGGCCATGTTAAAGGTATTGAGTATTGGCAGGGATGTGAACTGAAAGAGAACTATGCTTAATCCCAAAGTCTCTGTGGAGTTTGCTGGGTAATTATTGTTGCATCCATTGATTTATTTTTTTCAGGGAGATTTAGATGGAAATTTGTAAGTACTTTTTTTTTATTCTTATTCCCATTTTCTTGTTTAGAGATGCAGCCTCTTAACATAACTGACTGTGGGTAATTGAACTACAGACTGTTGGATCCCTCAACTTCCAATTCATTATAGTTTTAAAGATTTTTGGAATTTCATAAGTTTCTCATGCAAAAAAAATGTTTGCTGATGTTCTACTTATGGTATGTCTGTGGGCAGATCCAAGTAACAGAATGAAGCAAATTCTAAAGTAGTCAGTGACTCTATTACATGAAATTTTTTGGGATGATCACACTCAAATTCCTGATCAATCTTCAAACATTGATTGTTGTTTTTAATTGGTGAGCTAATTCACAAAATTATAATTTTGTGCTTGGACTATGTGAATTTAAAAGCTCATTTGTCATACTATCCATATTAACTGTTTAAAAGCATGTTTCTGGAGCAAAGGCCACCTTGAATTTAACTTTTAATGAAAATTAGTATCAGAAAAATATGTTCTCAGTGGTCTGTCTAGAAAGCAAATGATGGGAGAAGATGAACATGATTAAAGGGATTTGGGGATTTCTTGAATTAAAATTTACTTCCATGTCCAAATAATACTTTCTTGAGGCTACGTCTATGATCCATGAAGTGTTACCATGAAACACTGTATGTTCATTTTGTTATCTAACTGAGATTTTGTAATGAAAACCTCTATACATTTCCTACTAGACTTACAAGAAAAGAATTGCCATGAAAATGTTCCCATTGTGGATATACACCAAGTCACACCAAACCTTCACTCTCAGGATGGAGAAAGTAGAGTTGTAAAATGAAGTTCAAAATGTAACATTTATTGTCTGAATTTAGTTGAAAGCACGAGATTGTAGCCTTCAGCTAAAAAAAAAACAAAGGGAGACCATATGGATTCCTGAAATTGGAATTGAGAAAATAAACAAATATAAAGTTTCTTTTTCCTTCTTCTCCTCCAAAATTTTATGTTTTAATGAGAAGAAAATGCCATAAAAAGAATTATTCATAAACAGAATGTGATTGCAAGGATGCAACATTTAAGAATAATGTAAAACCCATTAAAGTAAAATATATTACTAACTCTTTTTAATGAAATCTGTTCAAGAACTTTACTATTACTATATTTTCCTTCAGCATGCCAAATAGAACAAAAAATTTAAACATCCCTTACTGCTATAAAAATACCCTGGGAAATAGTCCCATGTTTCTGTGTCCAGTGATAAATGCAACATTTCAGTAATATGTTTTAAGCTACAAAAATTACTTCCATTTTGAAAACAGAAACCCATCTCTCTTGCTGAAACGTTTCAGAAGAGTGTACAGGTGGTTCAGTCATTGTTGTAATTGTATTAAATCTTTTGTTTGTGTATGAGGTCTGTAAATGGAGTGAAAAATTATAGGAATTCTTTAGGGTGAATTGTAGGAAAATTATCATTTTTGGCAGATGTTGGGAGGTTTTTTGGGTATTTATCTGAAACATTTTTAAATACTACTTGAGAAACACCTGCAGGGACATTTTATCTGTGATACAATATAGTCAGAATCAATGGGCGGCTTCTGTTGGTGGTCTGAACTGGTGAAAGCTTCTTAAATTTACTGTGCTGATGGATCCTGTCTGCAGGCAATCTAGCAAAGTCAGCCCCTTGGATTATTTTAGCATTATTGTATAGACCCCAAAAAGCCTCTTACAAAACCCTACAGGATCTGTTTGTGATTTCCAAAATCAGCCATTTTTTCACGGTTATCACCAGAATACATCACGAAAGCCTGTGCCTGTCAAGTTTATTTCAGTTTTCAGAAAGTTTGTGTCAGTAACACCAGTTACAGTGACACTTTGATAAAAAGAAGACTCTGAAAAGTTACATATTAGCAACAAGTGTTTGGTAGAATTGGTGAAATGAATAGGGAACAAACAGAAGACAGTATTTTCCAGAACAATAACCCTTGGGTACTATATTGGATGAATTTGGCAATACTTTTTGAACAGAGCTGATGGCTTTTTTAATATTTTTCCAGCTATGGAAGTATTCTGACAATGTGTTAAATTATTCAGCAAATATTTCCTTTATTATTCATCTAGGTGTAGCGAGTTTCTGTACCTGCCTCTAAAACTTCTCTAAGATGAAGAATGACAAAAGAAAAATACACTCCACCCAAGGCTAAAAAGGAATTTGTCTGGTGTTCAAAATATGAGCAGAAACCTTCAACAAATATTTCACACTTGCCGCCCTAAGTTTAAAGTTCACTACCAGTGTGTACTTGTGAGATACATCAGTTCACACTTTGTAGCTTTCTCTGGGTGACTCAGAGAAAAAGCAGTGTATCTTTGGACATTGTTTCCATCCTCCTCACCTTTCTGAATCATTATTACTGTTCAGCCTCTGTTATGTATCAACAAGGTGTGCAGAGCAGAAAAAATGGTAGAAGAAATTATTCTATGTAGGACATGCTTGCTGCATTTTTTTTCAGTAAAATATTTAAAATCAGGCATGGAGCTAGCAACGTGATGAGAATGGGGGCAGAATTCAATGTGCAAAAAATCCACTTCTGCACTGTCAGTCTTGCTAATGATTTACCAAGTGAATGAATCCTACCCTCTGTATGACTCGAATCCAGATTATTTTTTTTATCTTGTGAGCTAATAGTAGCAGGACCAAGTAGAGAGGTAAAACTGAACAAGAACTTGCTTGTTGCAAATCTATTACTAATCCTGGTTTTGGATGAGTGACACCAGTGCCAAGGCAGCTATCGCTGCTGGGGGCTGGCAGGCACCTCACCTCCTGCGCTGTTTACAGAGCCTCTGCAGTGCTGCAACTCTGATTGAAACTCAGTTTGCTTGTTTATAGGGCTGTTGCACAGCCGTTGAAGGATTCTTGACTTTCTCTTCTTCATGCACAGTTTTACAGTTGACCGCAACACTGGTGGGACCAATGGGATTGTCAAGATTCACCGCAAGGATGGTTTTCTCTGCATGAGAGAATTTGAGAAACTGTTACCATCAGCAAGCTAAGAGCTGCAACTTAATGCCCTACTGTTGAAAATGCCATGTGAATGCAACCTTAGGCAGTGATTAAGAGGTATGGGATCCTACAGAAAATATCCGTAATTTGGAGAAAGTGTGGAAGTTTGTTGGATTCAGTTGGAGTAGTGTTAATTTTCTTCATAGTGGCTAGTATGTATATCTGGTTTGTGCTGAACACAGGGTTGATAATATAGAGATGTTTTTGTAATTGCAGAGCAGTGTTTACACAGAGCCGAGGCCTCTTNTGGATTCAGTTGGAGTAGTGTTAATTTTCTTCATAGTGGCTAGTATGTATATCTGGTTTGTGCTGAACACAGGGTTGATAATATAGAGATGTTTTTGTAATTGCAGAGCAGTGTTTACACAGAGCCGAGGCCTCTTCTGCTTTTCATAGTGCCACACTGGCAAGGAGGTTGGGGATGCATGGGAAGCTGGGAAAGACATAACTGGGACAGGTGACCAAAACTGACCAAAGGGATGTTCTAGACCACAGGACATCGTGCTCCATAAATAAAGTGGGAGGAAGAAGGAGGAAGAGGTGATGCTTGGAGTGATGGATTTTGTCTTCCCAAGTAACTGTTACACGTGAGGGAGCTCTGCTCTCCTGGAAATGGCTGAACACCTGCCTGCCCACAGGAAGCTGTGAATTAATTCCTTGTTTTGCTCTGTTTATGTGCGGCGCTTGTGCTTTTCCTATTAAAATATCTTTATCTCAGTGCATGAGTTTTCTAACTTTTACCCTTCCCCATGCCTCTGGTGGGGAAATGAGTATCTGTGTGGTGGTTGGTTGCTGGCTGGGGTTAAACCACAACAGAAAGAAATGTCAGGAGTCCATTTTTCAAGGGCTCCTGCAGTCAACCTTCTGAAGGCCCTTTAAAAAAAAAAAAAAAAAATCATATGTCATTCTAGTACCAATATATTTCATATAGCAAGTAAACTGGAGGCTAAGTCTTCCCAGAGCATTGCATAATTCAGTAATTATATTCATTATGTGCATTATGAATGATGTATAAAACTTCCTAATTACTCTTTTCTCCCTTTAAAACTCCCATACCATGATCTGGCTGATACTTTTAGAGTGTTTCTGTAGATATAAAGCAAAGTGATGAGTGGACTGCTGGCAACAAATTGCACACACAATGATGTGTGCAGGCAGTTCAGTGAGATAAATCAATAGAGAAATAATTTACTTGTTAAATGTTCCGTTAATCTTCCCCTGGTGGCTGATTCACAATGCTATATTTAGATATATTCAGAATCTATTTGGTTTTCAAAATGCACAGTAATCTTGGTTTATTTAAAAGCGGGAGGGGAGAAGGTAAACCTCCATTCCTTATTCCCATCGGTTGCTTTATCTTTCTGCTGCAGACTTGGTGGGGAGGTGAGTTTCGGGCCCCAAGCACGGCAGGGACGGGGCCGGTGTCGAACGCCGCCGCTTCCCGGCGCGACGGGGCCCCCTGCGGGTGGGATCCCGCGGCCGCCCCTCCGCCTCCCTCCCGCGGAACCGGCTGCTCCCGCTCTTCCCTTTGCCCAAACACTGTGGGCCACCACCAGCCGGACTTTACAGCTTCGCTGTACGTGCCATTCGTTTTAAAATTAGGGCGAGCCACAGTCTCCCGACGTCCCAAAAGCAGGAGAGGCTTTTGTCAGCCGCTGTCCGGAACGTGGTCGCTTCGGGGACGGCGAAGCGAGTTTCGGCTCGGCGCCGAGGTTTCTC
>VYXB01010657.1:97794-150348 GCA_013397135.1 Pachyramphus minor
CCGCTACCGGTCTGCCTCGGTGGGGAAAAGGTCCCGCGGACCCGTCTCCCACCCTAGCATGGGATGGGCGAGCCCTGCGAGCGCGGTGCCTGCTCGCCGGCCGCTGGCATGAAGGAGGGAGCGGACCGGGAGTCTTGGGACGCGCCACTGGGTTTCCTGGAGGGCGCTCAGATGGACAACAGGAGCAACGTGTCCTTCCTGCAGTTGTTCAAGAACATCAACCTGGAGCGAGCTGACGGGATGCAAGGGGACAGCTCTGACGTGGTGCGGATTGTCATCTCGCTAGTGTACTCCGTGGTGTGCGCCCTGGGGCTGGTGGGCAACCTGCTGGTGCTCTTCCTCATGAAAAGCAAGCAAGGCTGGAGAAA
Source organism: Pachyramphus minor (assembly GCA_013397135.1). Taxonomy (NCBI): domain Eukaryota; kingdom Metazoa; phylum Chordata; class Aves; order Passeriformes; family Tyrannidae; genus Pachyramphus; species Pachyramphus minor. Next base: position 98,163 of record VYXB01010657.1, read on the forward strand.
ATCCTCCATCAATCTCTTTGTGACCAGCCTGGCAGTGACTGACTTCCAGTTTGTGCTGACCTTGCCATTCTGGGCAGTGGAGAATGCACTGGACTTCAACTGGCTCTTTGGCAAGGCAATGTGTAAGATTGTCTCATATGTGACAGCCATGAATATGTATGCCAGTGTATTCTTTCTCACTGCCATGAGTGTGGCTCGATACCGCTCTGTGGCTTCAGCCTTGAAGAATCAGCGTCGAGGAGACCCCCTGGGTGGCTGCTGCTCTGCCAAGTGGCTTTGTGCACTCATCTGGCTGTCAGCTGTCCTGGCTTCCCTGCCCCATGCCATTTTTTCCACCACTGCCACTGTCTTTGATGATGTTCTCTGCCTTGTCAAGTTCCCAGAGGGCCGAGGCAGCAATGGCCAGTTCTGGCTGGGTCTGTACCACATCCAGAAGGTGCTGCTGGGTTTTGTGGTGCCACTGGTCATCATTAGTCTCTGCTACTTGCTCCTGGTGCGCTTCATCACTGACAAGCACGTTGGCAGCACTTGCAGCGGCCCCAGCACCAAGCGCCGCTCCAAAGTGACTCGGTCAGTGTCCATCGTGGTGTTGTCTTTCTTCTTGTGCTGGCTGCCTAATCAAGCACTTACAACGTGGGGGATACTCATCAAACTCAACGTGGTGCACTTCAGCAATGAGTACTTCCTCTCCCAAGTGTACCTCTTCCCCATCAGCGTGTGCCTGGCACACTCCAACAGCTGCCTCAATCCCATCCTCTACTGCCTCATGCGCAGGGAGTTTCGCAAGGCACTGAAGAGCCTCCTCTGGAGGATCACCTCACCTTCCCTCACCACCATGCGCCCTTTCACTGACACCACCAAGCCTGAGAAGGAGGAGCAGGCCCTGCATGCCTTGATGCCTGTCCACCCTGTCACTGCTGCTTCCCCTGCTGCCGCCATCCAGCCGGAGGTGGCCTATTACCCGCCCGGGGTGGTGATGTACAGCAGCCGCTGTGACCTGCTGCCTGCCAGCTCCATGGAACATCGCTGCTGAGATGGGCAGGGGGCTCTGGGGGGTGGGACTGTGGGCTCTGTGCAAGGTGTGGCCCTGGGATATTGAACGCTTGTCAGGAACAAAAGGAGGAGGAATGGGTGAAGGAGGACTTCTGTGTGAGAGATGCTCTTTTGCAGTTGTGTCTGCCCTTGGACGCTTGACAAAAATGCCCCCCAAACTGGAGAAGAGGAGTAGGAGGAGGCAGAGGTGAGGTGTCTCTAGGAGATGCCTTTTAGTGCTTGTACGTGTTCTGGGTCACAGGAACTGGGGAGGGTGATGCTTACTCCAGCCAGGGAGGATGCAGGATGTGCAAAGTACCATAGGAAGGAGAGTGGCTGGGTGGGGTGGAGTGAGGCTGGGAGGCTTTGGCTCTGTCCCCCCAGCTTGGAGTTATAAACAGCAAGAGGGCAGCAGCCCTCCCACCCTCTGTGTTTGTCTGTGTCAGGGAGAGGAAGCTGAGCTCCTTTCTCACTGCTGCAGGACATTGTAAAAGGTGCCATCCTGGCTGTGATTACTGCTCTCTGGGCTCCAGTGTGGGGACAGGGATCAGGCAGTCTATGTCCTATTTCAAACCTGCCCTAATGGGAACAGCCAGGACAAGTGGGTGCAGGGCTCCTGTTGTTCAGGCTTAGCCCCTTTCTCCTCTTTTAGGGACCCATGAAAGAGAGGGGACAAGGGGCACTGTGCTCCCCTCCAGATCTGTGCAGGATATGTTTTTCTAGCTAAACCCATCCCCTCAGCTGCTGTCAGGGTATAGAGCAACCCAGAGAGCCAAGGAGAAATCCAAGGACAGAACTTGCATCTTGATGGGAAGGTGTTGCTTTGCCTGGGTTTGGAGGGGTGGCTGTGAGCTGCCTGACATTGTGTTCCCCAGACTCTCTCCAGGTTGCTGGGGGAAAACCTCACTGCCTGAGACCACGTGGAGCAAGGCAGCATCTTTCCCAGGGCACTGAGGCTGCAGGCTTTATTCTTGCTGCACTTCAGACTGTTCGTATTTCACATCAGAAAACTAGCACAACTGTAAATAAAAAAATAATAATTAAAAAAAAAAAGGCAAACAGGGAAAGAACAACTATCTTAGACACTTCACATCACTTTCTCTGGGATACTTCTGGGTTCAGTTAAAACCAAGTACAATGGCTTTTGTTCTGCTAAGGGTCTGCACTGACACTTGCAGGTGTTTCAGTTAACTCCAGTTCAATTTCTCTAGGTTGAGCAGCCCTAGGGCCTGCAGGTCAGCACTTTTGTAGCCTAGAGAATGTCAGGGACAATGCCTGACCCAGCCTGTGTTCCAGAGAAACACCCAGGAAATAATTTAAGGTTGATCTCAAATGAACTCTTATGGGGATGAAAAACTGTATTTTTAACCTGTGAAAGTTTTTATGGTAAGGCTATATATTTACTTTTTAAATTTTTATTTTTAATTATGAGGAAAAAATAATTTAAAATGTAAAGGTCAAAATATTTGTTTTAAAAGACGGAGAAATGCAACAGTTCTGGTTTTTTACAGAACACAGGTTCATTAATTCCCTATACTGTGTGTGAGATGATTATTTAAATACAATATTCAAAACTCCTTTCTATTTCCAGTCCCTTTCCTTGCAGTCTAACTCCAACATCTGCCTGACTCTCCTAAAAAGGTATTTATGCAGGGGGTTGTTTTAGGACTGATGTGGAGGAAATTTGCTATTTCTGTACAGAGAAAACTGAAGTGGCATTAGTGGCAATTATGCTTTTCAGACTCTGTTTACTGTATATGTTGGTAACTCCTGTTGTGAACTTTGGGTTTGGTCTGAAAGCAGCTAGTTCTGCTACTTGCAAGGAGAAGGGTTTTTTTCCAAGGCAGAAGAGACTTCTACAGCCTTGGGCACTTGCTAACTAGGAAGATACTTTTTTTCCAAGGTGTCTGGAGAAGAACAGCAGAAATGAGCTGCTAACTGATGGGCATACTTACACAGATGCAAAGACTCTGAAGAAATCAGATATATCCACAGAAGAACTTGAGCATCTGAGTACTGTACAACTGCCTCTCTGACTTCCTAAATCCTGACTCGGCTACCAGTGTAAGTCTATAGGTACTTAAAGCTTTTTTGTAGTGAAATTTTTTCTGCCTAGAAGTCTGCTCCTGAGCATGCCTAAATCAGCTTAATTCTGTAGCACTTATCTCTGTGCTCATACAGATATGGGGATATCTCTGCTGGGACTGGCCACACTGTGTGTCCTGTGAGGGAGGCAACTTTGCATCCCTACACAGGAGACCCTGTGCCAGGCCACTCTAAGTCAGGAAAGACTCATTTTCAACTCAGCTCATTCCCTCCATCCCTTTGAATCTATGTCTAGATGTGCTTCTTCAGTCCCACCTTCAGTGTGTCTACAGATTATGCTCCTTCCTCTTCCTGTTTGAAACGCTGAATTAGGGGGCATAGCTCTCACCCACAGCCTGAGAGACCCAGCTTCCCCTCTTCTACATCTCAGGGGAACGACTGAACCTCTGGGCTACTTTGTGAATGTGCTCAAACTCTCTGGCTTGAAAGAGTTTCCTGTTGCATGAATTACTCACTATTGCTGGATCAGAAGGGGAAAGCAAGCCCTCAAACATTACCTGGCAACATAGTGGTTAGGATGTAATCTCCAAAGAGGAATTGTCTAGATACTTTTTTCTGTAAATACAGAAGAGAAATTGGATCCAGGTCTGGATTCTAGGTCTCTGCTTTCCAAGAAGAATGCTTAACTTGCTCCCAGGTCCTGGTCCAATTAAAGTTTCAGTATGCTGTGCAAGGGTCTGAGGCCTTTCTAAAGGTATGGCAGCCTAGTGAGTTGAAGGATTTGCTAAAAATTCATTTGGGTCTCACACGTTATGGGACAAAGCTCTAATGTCTGTGGTGCCGGTGAAGAAAGCTGCAAGTTGGATGAGAAAAGGATACCAGGTGCACTTAAGTCCAGAATTCAGAGAGATATGTGTCTCTATAGGCCAGGAGAAAGTATCTAAATTAAGAAGATAGGAGGAATCTCACAGCCAGATGCTCTTCTTACTGTTTGCTTTTGAACAGCATAATTTCTTGCTTAACTTGCTGGGAATTTATTCTCTATCTGATGCTTAACTGTTCTTGTGCATTAAATAAAGAGCTATCCAAGTGTCTAAAGTGTGACTATGAATTTCAGTAGATAGCAAAGTACCCAAAAGTTGTCCTCTGCTGTGCTGAGTGTGGCAAACCTCATGTGCTTTTGTGGATGTCAACGTAGACATAATTTTATGCCAGCAAAACAACACAGAAAAATAAATGGTGTTCAGAACAACACATAGTTATCCCAGAATACTAGTAAGGTACCATTCCCCAAGGAAGCCCCAGGTGCCTGAGCATTACAGACATAAAAACATTACGTTTGGCAAATCACCCAAATAGGAAAATACCTTGGGTGTGTAGGGACTTAGGGGGCAGCTCTCTCTGAGGCCACTGATCCACCAGGCCATGAATCTGCTGTTTGAAAGAGGTACAACCCATCCACACCAAATGTTGGTTTAGGCCAGACCAGCAGCTGAGGCTGTGCAGGTCACTGTGTGTCCAGCATGGCAAAAGAGCACTGCTCGAGCTGTGTGTGAGCAGAGAGAAGTTTTGCTTCACATCTGGCCTGAATCCCAGCTAACAGAGCATGAAATCTGGGCCCTGAGTTGCATGGGCAGGGGCACCCACCTGGCCCTTGAGAGGAAGGTACTCTGAGCGTGCACATGGCATCAGGTGTGTGGCCTTAGCAGAGAGTCTTCTAACTCAAGGACAACAAATCCTACTGGGTATCCAGTGGTTTCCTAAGTAATCAGCACAACATGTTGCACAAACGCTCCTGTTTCCTACAAATGTTCATGTCTTCATTTGTAACGATCACCTTTCCAAGGACTAAAATAAACACGGCTGAAGGATACAAAACAAGACTTAGGGAGTCCTTGAAGAGGTTTTCGTGACTGGTCTCCTCCCGTGTTCAGACTACTGGTGGGGTGCTGGTAGAGAGATGGACATCATTATAGAACAATAGGGACCTGAAGGTGCAGGCTGACATCTAGTGACAGACTGAAAGAACCTTTAAAGGCCTGATAGTCTCATTAGGCAAAAACGTTAATGGCTGAAGGACTTTTTAAATACCTCAGCCCCTTAAATAACTAACCAATCTCTTAATGTTATAACACCTCCATTGCATTTCCAGGTTTCCCTCCTCAGTAGAAATACACTTTCACTCTCTCAGAGAAATCCTGAATTCTGGCATTCACTTTAGCAGTAAAAAACCCCACAATCTAGTCTCTTTCATTCTCATTCATGACTGTCTGCTCTAAAACTTGATTATTCAATTGAGTGCCTGCACTGAAGTTCTGATCTAATTCATATCCCTGAGCTTGAGCAGACATAGCTATGAGCGTGGTGCAGCTCGAGGACTTGAGAGCTTAGATCTCCTTTTTTTAGCGAGGGTTATTTCTCTGCTGCTTCAAAACAGATTTCTTCTTTTTCCATTCAAAGCAGGTTATTGAAAATACCTTTTTATCATGATTAAGCAGTTAAAAGAATCTCAGTTAACTCAGTGCTGTGCTAAAGTGTAGCTGGTAACACACATATGCAGGTTTCTCAGCCTATGTTCGTGCAGAGCCTCAGAGTCCTTCCCCAAAATCTCTACCTGTAAAATATAGACATACAGGATGGCTGAGCAAACTGGGCCAAAAAATCGGCTGCAGACAGAAGCAGTTTGTTCAGTTTACAGATTTTTGAAAACCTTGGTCTACCTACATGGGCAGGACTGCTTACTATTCATTGTGGGAAATAGTAAAGGTAAGGTAGATTGCTCAGATACCAGCTCCCTTCCTTACTCATTCATTCCTTGGGTCAACGAAATACTGTTTCTCCACCTGTATTTTTTCTTGCAGAGAGCAGCTGAATGAGTACGGTCAATTTTACAATGATCAAATTAAGTATTCAACACTTTCTTCTACAGTCATTGTTCAATGAACCTTTTCACTTTCGTCCAGCAGTCACATCTAACCACACACTTGATAAAACCAGAATCTTGTAGAAAAGCAACTTGTTTCTGTGCTTGTGTAAAAATCTGATCAGCTTAGAAAAGAAATCTGAAAATCAGGCTAAATATTAAAACTGAGATAATAAATTTGTTATCAATTCATTGCTACCAACAATTATCCTAGAGTTGAGATGATGGGGAAATCACATCTGACCAAGCTGGTAAATCTTCCCTGATTACACAACTGGCTTGGTGGTTGAGGGGACAGCAGCTGATGTTGTTTATTTTGACATCAATAAGACTTTTGATGCTCTCTCTCATGACATCCTTGTAGACAAACTGATCAAGTATGGACTAGCAAGTGGAAAGTGAGTTGGATTGAAACTGGCTGAACTGATAGGTGTAAAGTGTTGTGATTAACAGCACAAAGTCCAGCTGGAGGGCAGTGACTGGCACAGTGCTCTGGAGATGAATACTGAGGCCAGTCCTGTTCAACATCTTCATTAAAACGGGGTGCACCCCCAGCATGTTTGCACTGGGAGGAGTGGCTGGTACACCACGGGGTTGTGCCTCCATTCAGGGGGTCCTCAGTGTGCTGGAGAAACGGGCTGAGAGGATCCCCAGGCAGTTCAACAAAGGGAATTGCAAAGTCCTGCACCAGGGGAAGGGGTGGGTAACTTCCTGCACCAGTACAGGCTGGAGTCTGATTGGAAAGCAGCTTTGCAGAGAAGGACCTGGGGATCCTGGTGGCCAAGGGGAACATGAGCCAGCAGTGTGCCCTTGCAGCGAAGGCCAACAGCATCCTGGGCTCCATTAGGCAGAACACTGCCAGCAGATCAAGGGCAGGGATCCTTCCCCTCTGCTCAGGCTGATGAGGCTGTATTTGAGATGCTGTGTCCAGTTCTGGGCAAGTTGCCCTGCTCTGGTTTACTTACCAGACAAGTTTCAGTATGACAGAAGACCTGGAGCATTTGCCATGTGAGGAAAGGCTGATGGAGCTGGAACTATTCAGTATGGACCTGAGAAGTCTTGGGGATTTTATCAATGTGTATATATCAATACCTAAGGTGGGTGGGGATTAAACAAGCTGGAATCAGACTCTTCTAAGTGTTGTCCAGGGAATGGACAAGAGGCAGTAAGTACAAATTCCATACATATCATTTAAATGTAAGTAAAAAAACCCCAGCTTTTTAGTGGTGAGTGTGATCAAGCACTGGAACAGGTTGCCTGGAGAGGTTGTGGAGTCTTCAGCTTTGGAGATGCTCAGAACCTGACTTGACACTGACTGGTCTGCTTTAGCAACTCTGCTCTGAGCAGGGGGCTTGGACTGGGTCATCTCCACAGGCAACCCCACCTATTTTGTGTGATTCTGTGATGGCAAATAAATTGCTTTTTATCTCTGTTCCCAAACAGTAGGATTTACACGTGTCTGTCTTGTGTGATGTTTATTCTGAAAAACCTCTAAAAATTTTATGCCCTCAAGTCACGAACTACTGTGTATTTCAAACCATCTATTAAATGATTTCATTTTCGTTGCTCCTTATTTCTGCTGAAACTGTGGAGAGGGCTCAGAGGAAATATAGGCTTCCTCTTGCCCATCATAAGTGATTTCCTGCTGAACTCCTTTCCCTTTTTCATGGGCAAATCCACTGATGAAGATAGAGGTGGAGAACTAACCATGAACTCCTGAATTGAAGATAGCAGAGATCCAACTGCCCTGTATTAAATAACTGCTCAATCCATACAGTCAACCATAGAGGGTGAAAAGTAGAATATCATTTAAATTCCGCATTTTGGGTTTTATGTTCAGAGATGCAGACTGAAACCTTGAATTTTGAGCACACTTGACATAAATTCATTTCAAGCAAAATATTCCAAAATGCAAAGATCCTGTTCAGGAAAGAACACCACCCTTTAATAAAGTACCATCTTTCTCTCAGAGAGAATCATCGTTCTAACAGCTTTATTTTGTGTTTCATTGCCATGCTTTGCAACATTTTGTCAATATTTGGGATGTATTTCTTAAAGGTCTAGTTGTTGGTATTGGTTGTTGGAATTTCAGCACTTATTAAAGCAACAAGTACTTCAGCCCTCAAGATCTCTGTGAACTGAGTAAATCGGAAATTGCATTGCAAGATAGCATTAATTTTATTTTTAAAAAATAAATATATGAATGTTGAAAAATCCCAAATCATTTGAGATACATCTGCACTTCTATGGTGATCTGCTTGCCATGAGATACCAGGCTAATGCTCCCAGACTTTAACAAAAGGCATCTCTGGTAGAAACGTTTCCTTACCCTCTTGTCACACCTTAGACTCCACAGTTCTCATATTTTTCATGTCTCCTCCTCACCCCCTAATGAGTCAAGGGACCCTGAAAACAGAGGTGTCAAAGACTCTCTTGCTCCCTCTCTGTGTGCTGTGACCAGTGCCCCTACCTCCTGATGCACCTCACCTCCTGGCAACCAATGCAACAAAAATTCATCTGCCAAAAATGTGGGGGACGGCTGCACCACAGGATTGACTCTTGGCAATTAGCACTGAAGGCTTCCAATTCTGCCAGGAGTTTGATGCTAAGCATGTCCTCGGTGCTGGGGAGCTTCTTCCACCACACGTCCACAGGGCAGTGCCTTCGCTGCGTTAGGCAGATGGGTTACAGCTCGTAGCAAGCAGCTTTGCTTTGTTGTCTGCGCACAAAAAAAGAGAAGAACTGAACTGCAGCGGTGCATCACTACGGGGAAACTCCAGAGTAAGGTGGAAAAAGTAGGGACAGGACATCTCGCTCTGGAGCGGCGCTATAATAATAATTGAACACGAGGGGGCACCCAAGGACTCCTCGGTGGAGGGAGCGCGGCGGCACCTCCTCCTCCTTGGAGCAGACACAGCCTTTGGGAACCATCCTTGCGAAAAAGCAGTATAATTCCATCTTTTTTTCAGAAAACGTCACAGATCTCTCTCCCTGAAAATATCAGACAAGATCGGCTTATCTCAGTTTACTGTGCAAAGTGGAAAGCACTGAATTTTGTCCTCCTACGACTGCAAGCCCTTACCTGGAGTAACACATCCCAATAGTCTCTGGTTTCAAGTATCTGCATGATGGGAAGTCACTATATTTAATACACAGGTAAAATATTAATACATGGGAGGTAAAATTTTCATTTCCAATAAGCAAGTTTAGAAAATGCAACTGCTTAACACATATTGCCTATCCAAAGGAGCAATGTATGAAACTGAATACACTGTAGAATGCAACAGAATTCACAGAATCAAAGAATGGGTCGGGTTGGAAGGGATCACCATGGGTCATCTGGTCCAACCTCCTTGCTCAAGTAGGGTCACCCACAGCCTCTCTGAGCAATCTGTTTGGTCACTGGCACAGTAAAGAAGTTCTTCCTCATATCCAGGTGGAACTTCCTGTGTTCCACCCATTGCCTCTTGTCCTATTGCTCCGCACCACCAAGCAGAGCCTGGCTCTGTCCTCTGACACCCTCCCTTCAGGTAGTTATAGACATTGATGAAGTTCTCTCTCAGTTGTCTCTTCTGAAGGCTGAACAGGCCCAGCTCCCTCAGCCTTTCCTCAGAAGAGAGATGCTCCAGTCCTTTGATTGGCTCTGTAGGCCCTCCACTGGACCTGCTCCAGGAACTCTGTGTCTCTCTTGTACTGAGAAGCCTGGAACTGGACACAGCACTCCAGATGTGCCCTCAGCAGGGCTGAGTAGAGAGGAAGGATCACCTTCCTCAACCTGTTGGCAATGCTCTACTTAATGAACCCCAAGGATACCATTGGCCTTCTTGGCCACAAGGACACACTGCTGGCTCAGGGACAACTTGTTGTCCACGAGGATCCCCAGGTCCTTCTATGCAGAGCTGCATTCCAGCAGGTTGGCCCCCAGCTTGCACTGGTCCTTGGGTTATTCTTCCCCAGGTGCAGGNCCTGTATAGAACCCTGGGGGACACCACTAGTGACAGTCCTCCAAATAGACCCTGTGCCCTTACAAACCCTGTGGGATCTGGCAATCAGCCACTTCAATCCACCTCACTGTCCACTCATCCAACTCACACTTCTTGAGTTTGCCTATGAGAATGTTGTGAGAAACAGTGTCAAAGCCTTACTCAATTCAAGGTTAACAATATCCACTGCTGTCCCTTAATCTGTCCATGTAGTTGTTTCATCCTAGAAGGCAATCAGGTTGCTCAAGTATGATTTACCCTTAGTGAATCCATGCTGACTACTCCTGATCACCTTCTTGTCTTCCATGTGGGTAGAGATGGTCTCCAGCATGATGTGCTGCATCATCTGTCTAGGGATTGAGGTGAGGCTGACTGGCCAGTAGTTCCCTGGGTTCCCTCCTTCTTGCCCTTTTTGAAGACCAGGGTGACATTTGCTTTCTCCCAGTCCTCAGGCATCTCTCCTGATGTCCATGACCTTTCAAAGATAATCATGAGAAGCCTGGCTACAATGTCTGCCAGCTCACTCAGCACTCATGAATGCATCCCATCTGGACCTATAAAAATTGCAGATCACTATTCACAGTTTAGTCTTGAACAAATGACCCCGAATGTTTGCCTTTTGAATAAATAAGAAGGAGCAGCCAGAGAATGAGAAATGAATGCTGGAAACTTAGAGGGGAAAATTTTGTTTTATAGATCATTTTTTATAGCTTTATCATGCCCAAAATCCTTTAAAGACATTTTACAGCAAATGCTTCCACCATTTTCCTCCATGAAGCAATCCCTCTACAGTTCAGAAATATCAAATGTAATCATTGCCACATTCACTTACACCATTCTTCCTATCTTTTGACATGCTGCAGGGACTTGGAGTGATTCATGGGCACCGATGTGAAAGCTATGATTTCTCCCAAAGCAAAGACATTTATGATTCATCCTGACTTGTGTAGTTTATCTGGAAGAAAAAATCATCTGCCACAAGCCTCCTGAGTTGTTTGTTTTCAAGCAAGTCAAAGAAACTTAACGGGATCACTGTGAAAGACAGAATGAACACTTGGGGGAAGGGAGGGAACAAAATCAAACCAAACCCAAACAGTTATCACATTACTAATACTCCAAGTCCTCTAAGCAAGAGAACCAAAAGTTCCTTGGGGGCTTTGCTTGCATGACATGACTGCTTGTTAGATGGGAATAAGAGGCAGATGTTCATAGGAGAATGAAAAACGAAAATGCCATGGAGATAAGACGATAGGCTTGTTTCCTGCTTCATTTTGTTCAGCCATGACTACTTTAGTCAAAGTGGGAGGGATGAGGGGTTGGTTATCACAAGACATGTCATCTTTTAGCAGGTCCAAGCAAAAGGATACAAGGACAATTAATGGAGAGGAGCATCTCTCTTCTGAGGAAAAGCTGAGGGAACCTGGCCTGTTCTGCCTCAAGAAGAGATGACTGAGAGGCTGTGGAGTCTTGTAACTTTATACCCACATCATTGCAACAGAAGTTGATGTTAAGCACAGTAAATGATCATATTGATAGCTCAAGTCCAGAACTAATGTAAAAGCACAGAAAAGGTGGAACTTCTTAAATTAGTAACACACAGTACAGTTCTTCAATACCTTTAATATTTTAACATTTTAGCATTTCTATTGCTGAAATAAATAGTTATTTTATCCCCTTTCATTTATTAGTAACATACTATATTAGTGACATATATTAGTGACATTTCTACTGCTAAAAGAAATACTTATTATATCCCCTTTTATGAATTACTAACATTTATATTGTTTTCATTAACACTTCAAATACATTTTCAACTTCATAATGAGTACCACCATAATTCTTTTTGGTTTGATCACTGTTTTCCAAATTATACATATTTTTTGTCTGCTTGTTATTTTTGACAAATATTCATAAAGAAAGATATTATTTTGAAGTCTTAGAAGCAGTATAGGACATTTTTATGAAGAGGCTTCCAAACAAAAAGTGACTCTAATCTGTTCTGTCTTCTGTAGCATGCAATGGATTTTAAAGGGAAAGATCATAAGAAAGATGGCAATATGAATTCCTGAAGCAGTTTTCTCTGAATACATTTATAAATAAAAGCATTGATATACATGTTGGGCACACCTCTCTTTTCTCTGCAGGTTCACAACTCTTCTTACATTGCTACAGATCTGCAGTCACTTTGTGGGCCTGAATCAATGCCAGTGTTCTGTTTGTGCAACAGAGCAGAGATAACACTGACCATTTAAATGTTGATGTTCTGATGGCCTTAAAACTCAAAGAAAATATTGACAAAGACACAGGTAAACATTGCAAAATTTCTTTCCCAGCCTTACAGTAGCATCAGAGCTTTATGACCTCAGCTCCTGGAGCACAGGTTTACACGGTGCAATCCTATAAAACCAGATCACCTCTATTTTTATGGCTGCATAGAAGCCTCATTTTTCCCATAAATATTTTTCCTCCCAGGAGATACTGGGTTAATGGAAGTTAGTGAGTTAATGATGGCATAAAATGAATTGTGAAAACAACAATCCTTCATTTTCTGGCTTTCTCCTGTTTTTCCTCGTTGAAACTCTTGTGCTCCAGCCATTTCAGTATCCACAAAGTGTTTCAAGCACAGTCCAGGGACTCAGTCGTCCTCAGTCTTTTCTCGTCCATGGGTGTGACATGAAGAGCCACGAAACAAAAGAAACTGTAAAACGTAGTTTCTTCATAAGGCAGGATGAAGATGCTGTAGTGAGGTTTGCCATGCACTGACCCTCTTTTTGGGCCTACAATGGGGACAGAGTCATCAACAAGAAAATGTAGGTTGGGCTTCCATAGGCTTGTTATAATTAATTAGAATTTAACTAGGGTTTTCCTGAGAATAAATGATTCACTCTACTTTTGAAAACTTAGAAAAATGATAAAGTTGATGCATCTTTGGAGGCACTTGATGCTCAAATCTAACCATTTATTTGTGCTGTCCTGAGTTCATATCTTGCAGAGCTTCTAAGACCTGATAGCTCAACACTGCGTTTGACTGAATAGTGTTGATTATACATGTGCAACATTAAAAAAAAAACAAACCAAAACCAAAAGGAAAGAAAGAAAAAAACCCCACCAAACCCAATGATAAACACCATACTTGGCAGCAGTTTCATTAACAATATTGCATTAGCAGATCTCTTCATGTGGTTGAACATACAACATAGTGAGTGGATATGACAGTTTTCAGGACAGAGGAAGCACAGCATAAATACAGTACATAACTTTCACAAATACAGGATTTTCAAAACTCTGGCAATATTATAAAAATAAGAATGAAGCTTCATAAGCAATTAAATACAAACAACAGGGCTAACATATTTACTGTACAGTAATTCCTGATAGTGCTTTGGAGAACTGAATTTATTTACAATATTCTGTAAAGAGCAAATGCCATTTCACTCAAAGCTAGATGCATGAAGAAAATAGAGAAAATAGAGATGCTACTTTATGGTAAATATTTGTCATATCCAATGTCAATATTTAAGTGGCTTTCAACCATTCATCAAATTCTTACTTTGGCCAAGTTTATTTTTTCAGTTACAGTATCAAATTACCGCAGCAAGACTCAGTACGAAATAATTACTTTACAATTATGTTTTTAAACAATAAGCTTCAGTCTTTTTGATATGACAAACATTTTTCACATCCAAACCTGCTTTTAACCATGGCTGATAATTAACTGATCCCCTTTAGCAGTACTACTAATCATAACACAACTGCACCCTGCTTGGCCTTCAATACCTGCTTGATCCTCTTGCAGGTTTTGACTGCCAGAAGGAACAGCCCCAAATTTAAAATACCTGAAAAACAAGATAAATAATAACTTTCTTCCCAACCCTGTCCTTTTACATTACTTCAGTTTATCACATACTTCATCTATTAACTTGCACAAATTGGTAATGAGGAGTTTCACAATGATTCCTCATGTAGGGCATCAAAATACCATGGGCAGACACACTGTCACATGTCACAGCATGTGAATATACTGAGTGTGGATATGCATCTGAGGCATTAGGCAACCAGTTTTATCAAGTCTCTGTTTCATAAAGCTCTGGAATTGCAACCGATCCAAGGAGGTAAGAGAGGAGGATGTGCCAGCAGTGTCAGCACAGCAACAGCACCAGTGCTACAGACCCAGAAAGAAAACACTCCGCTGGGGAGATTTCTTCCAGTTGCTTCTCACAGTCCTACTCCACATAACGAATGCAGAAGGCAACGAAGCAGCAGCCGACCAGAGCCACCGTGGATGCTGAAATCACAGTGACGGCGCTGCCAGCAACACTAACCAAGAGCCCCAGGCCCACACCAAGGATGATCTGGGCCAGCTGGACCATGCAGGTGAGAGCAGCACAGTCAATGCCCTTCCCTCGTCCATGCTCTCCTGCTTGTTCCCCATCCTGCAGCTTCAGGCTCTGCAAATAAGCACAAAACAAACCACAGTGAGATGGGACAGTTTCAACTATGTGCAGCTCTTGGCCAGTGCGTTGACACAACCCCGAGGTACAGCAGGGCAAGTCGATAGCTCCCTGCTTCCCTTATTGTATCACAGAGGTTATGGAACAGAGATTTTACAAGTAACAATGACTTGTCCAAGCTTCCACCAAATTGTCTGAGTTTTCTCATCTGCAATTTTTCCCTCTATCCCTTCTCTCAAGAAAGCAATTGAAACTTGACCAAAAAATTAGACATTTCTTTCAAATTCAGGTCAATTTGAGTTCTGTCAAACTGACATCCTGTCATGGGTGATTTAGCTCTAACTCATGACTGAAGGAGAGCCTCAAAGGGATATCATACTATCAAAGAATCATGAAAGAATCACAAAATAGGGGCTGGAAGGCACCTTAAAAAATATCTAGCTCCAACCCTCCTGTCATGGGCAGGGATACCTTCACTAGACCAGGTTACTCAGAGCTCCATCCAACCTGGCCTTCAACACCTCCAGGGAAAGGGCATCCACAGCTTCTCTTGTCAACTTATTGCAGTGCCAACAGTAAATGATTTTTTCCAAATATCTAATTTAAATCTACTCTTTTTCGGTTTGAAGGCATTGCTTCTCCTCCTACATGCCCTTGTAAAAGGTCCCTCTCCATCTTTCTTGCAGGCCCCCTTCAGGTACTGGAAGGCCACAATTAGGTCACACTAAAGCCTTCTCTTCTCCAATCTCAATCTCAATCTCAATCTCAATCTCAATCTCAATCTCAATCTCAATCTCAATCATCTCAGTCTTCTCAATCTCTTCTCAACAATCCCAGTTCTCTCAGCCTGTCTTCATGGAAGAGATACTCCTCCCTCCTAATCAATTTGGTGGTCTCCTCTGAACTCACTCCAACAGGTTGATGTCCATCCCGTGCTGAGGACCCTGGAGCTGGATGCAGCACTGCAGGTGCTGAGGGGCAGAATCCCCTCCCTCACCTGCTGCCCACCTGCTTTGGATGCAGCCCAGGACAGGTTTGGCTTTCTGGGCTGTGAGTGCACATGGCTGGGTCATGTCCAGCCTCTCACCCACCAGCACCCACAAGTCCTTCTCAGCAGGGCTGCTCTTGGGTTGCTCATCCCTCAGCCTGTGCTGGTACTGGGGGTTGCCCTGATCCAAGTGCAGCATCTTGCACTTGGTCTTGTTAAACCACATGTGATTCCCATATGCCCACTCCTTCAGCTTGTCCAGGTCCCTCTGGATGGTATACTGTCCTTCAGGTGTGTCAACAGCACCACTCAGCTTGGTGTCATCTGCAAATCTGCTGAGGGGGCACTTGATCCCTTTGTCTATGTAATTAATGAAGATATTAAATAACACTGGTCCCAGTAAGGACCCCAAGGGACGCCACTTTTCACTGGCACCCATTGGGACTCTGAGCCATTGACCACCCCCCTCTGGATGTGATTCTCTAATCACTTTCTTATTCATCTAACAGTCCACTCATCAAATCCACCTCTTACCAATCTAGAAAGAAGGATGTTGTCAAAGACTTTACAGAATTGCAGAAAAATCCCCACACACATACAGTAGCAATGTGCTCTGAAATTATGGCTTAAAGTACGCACAGGAATTCAGTACCAAACTCTAAATTTAATGCTTTTCTTGCTGGGAAAAAAAGCAACCTGAAAACAAATATCCAGACTAGGATTCTTCTACACTACTGAGGACCGTTGTTACCTACTAATTACCCTGTATCTGCTATGATGCACATAGCAGAGCAAAAGCCTTTATTTATTATATACAAGTATCTTGCATATTAGCACCCTGTGAGGCTGGCGGATCACTGGAACAGGTTGACCAGAGGGGTTGTGGAGTATCCATCCCTGGAATCATTCAAACCACACCATGATCTGAGGCAGCCTGCTCCAGGTGGCCCTCCTTGAGCAGGTTAGACTAAATGATCTCTGGTGGTTCCTTCTAACTTCTAGCTGCTCTCAATTCCCTCCAGGAAGGCATTATTCTGTTTTGTCAGGAAATTATGTGGTATTTTCATATTTATTTTCCATCTTGCACAAGCTGTTGAACAGAGGACGTTTTATTGTAACAGCAAGAGGTTTCCACACTGTAGGCTAGCTGCACTGCTGTCTTCTGGTAGCCAAGTGCTCATGGTCATTAAGATGCTTTTCGGTTTTTGCAAAACCTGTTATTTTGCTTTTGAGCTATTCCCACTCAAGGCTCACAAGTACTGGAAACAAACAGGCTCCTCCTAATCCAGTAGAAAAAATTGAATTTGGATCCTAGGGAACCACAACACAGAACAGGAGCTGAAATGGCAGCATTGTAAAACCAAGCACATGATTTTGGAAGAATGCATAGTGAGGGAAAATATCTGCTCTTTGTTCTGGAATGATACAAACCCAATTTCAGACACTTTTTTTAATAAATTATATCTATTTTTCTGGGCTGTTCCCAGTGTTCCTATGTGCCAGTGGTTCTGACCACAAACGCACAAACGTGTAAATAAATGGAATCTTGTGCTTGATGTTTCCTCTTTATTTTTCCCTAACCATCTTGTACGTTATAGAAGATTTGAGCTAAACCTCAAACCACTAGTATCAAGACTAACACAGAATTATACATCATTTTACAGCTATCATAGCAACTGCCATACACCAAACAAGAAACAATTGGTTGTCTTACAAGTAACATTCAAATATATTGGCCAATTAAATATAAAGTTCATGCACATATCAGTATGCTTTATTTCACTTCTGTCTTGGAACTGCTCTGAATCAAAGCTAGACTAAAATTTTTCCTTTATTCCCTCTCTCTGAGGTGGCTGGCCTGAGGTTAGAATTGTGATCTCGCCCTAAACTGGGTTCATTCCCTGTCCTTTGCTATATCTTTATAAACTCTATGTCATGATCATTCTCTGTTGGAAGGAGTAAAGAAATGAACTGAAAAATTAGGAATTAGATATGTGAGATATTTAACCCCATTGAGACATCATCCTCCTAGGATTCAATAGAATAATTTATCATTCAGAGGGTGTACCAACCAGTAGGACAAGTTCCCCAGCACTTGATCTAGCCCTATCCTGGTTTCAACTATGTTTCTGTGTGATTTTTTCAATGGTTCAAATTTTCCTTTATTAATTTTTTCAGATGTCCCAAGATATACTGAGAACTTTTCCTAAGTCCTCCCAATTCTCCTTAATCCTTCCTGTTCCCAGCTGTCTACTAACTTAAGAGACTTGAGAGAACTTTACCATTAAAGAATTGCACACTTTACAATACATGAAGATCCTGCTGTGCCTAATAAGATGATACAAGATGCCCAAGCTATTCCAGATTTTCCTTGGAAACAGTATTTTATGTGTGGAGGACAAAAACCCAACCACAGACATTTAGAAAGATAATGAGAACATGGTATATGATTATATACTAAACTATGTAAAGATGTTTCTCTTTGAATTTCATGTTTATTGGCTAAGAGCTTTCACAAGACTCTGCAGTAACTAAAACTTCTGGCAGCCTTTACAGGATTTTTGTTAACCTCAGGCACTCGTAAGTCAAATCCTCTGCTAATGCAGCTGGAAGGAAAGATATAAGTAAGGTAGCACATGAAGGAAACACAAGTGGAACCCTGTTATCTGTTTACTGCCTGAACACGTAGTGTGATCAGCTTTGTTTCAGTTTGTCAGAGACAAATAATTATTTGTCCCATTGCAGGACTGTTTGGAGAGTTTGGAGCTGGGACATTAACTCTCTCTGTCAGAATTCATAATGTATGTCATCATTAATCATTTTGAAATTAAAATTAAAAGCTGTTTACCATTATTTCTATCCACTTAGCCCCCAAAATAGACTGAACAGACACAGACAGACATAAAGTTACACTTCTTTAGACATCCCACTCACCTCTTCTTCCCTGTGGTACTCTGCAATGAGGTGGAATGGCACTGTGTACAGTGTGCTGGACATGACTCCAAAGAGTGAACATAGAGCCAGAGTGGAATAGACATTGGGAAACAAGCCAATTAATCCAGTACCCAATCCAAAAAGCAGGTATCCGATGAAATAAAGTCCTTTTAATCCTATGTATGGCAGAAGTACTTTCTGCACGTCTGTGAAAAGAAAGTGAAAATGCTGATAAGAATAAAATAAAACAGGCCACATTCCATCAGGGAGTCCCTTTAAGGGGTTGTATTTTGTAAAATGAAGGAGATAATCTTACTGATTTTGGAAGTTGCCTCAAATTACTGTAGGTATAAGTTTGATGAAGAATACTTGCCAATTCTGGGGATATTCTTGTTCTGTCATAGCCAGCTCCAGAGAAGAAGCAGTTAACAACCATTCTGGAAGAACTACCCTCATTGACCTGAGAAATGTTAAGGAAACTTCCCTGTCTGGCCATGCAGGAGCCACTCTGGCAGTCACACTCACAAACACCTGAGCTGGGACTGAGGCCCCTTCAAAACAGGTGGCTCCAGTGAACGAACAGGTCCCCAGTTGATTCCCTATACTCATACAGTCAGACCAGGTTTCCTTTCAGGCTCCATCCGTGGTTTCCCATGGCAGAGTCTCAGATGTCTGGATCCTTAAAATAGTTTAACCATGGTGCAAAACCAGGATAACAGCTTGAACTGGTGCCTTCAAGGAGGGACTCTGAACAAAGGAAACCCTGGGCTCTTATACCCTCACAGTCCAAGCACACAAAAGTCTGGGGTTGTTGTCTCCTGCTGTGTCTCTGAGTGTCCAGTCCCCTGGCTGGGCCATAGGGCCCTTTTTTGTGTTTCAAAAGTGAAAAAATTTCCCTTAAGACTCTTTTAAATACTCAATTCAGCCCCTAAAATACTACTTAATGGAGTTTTTGGATCACAAATAGTTTTTTTAATCCTTGGTAAGATTATAGCCAGGTGTGGGTTGGTCTCTTCTCCGAGGCAACTATCAGTAAGACAAGAGGGCATGGTCTTAAGCTCTGCCAGGGGAGGTTTAAGTAAGATATTAGGAAGAAATCCTTTACAGAGAGGGTAATCAGGCATTGCAATGGGCTACCCAGAGAACTGGTGGATCCTCCACCCCTGGAGGTTGGGGTTTTTTTAAGAGTTAATGGTGAAATCTATCTGCGGAGTTGTGCTATCATGTTTATGCGTAATTTTAGAGAGCAATACAAGCTTCTGGCAAGAATTTTTGCATAAGGAATGCAAATGGGAAGAGGGCACCTTCAAGAGCTACAGCATTTCTAGGTGAAAGAGCATTTCAGAATTTAGGCTGGCATTTAACTTCAGGATGATTTTCAGTGTTCATGGTCAGTTCACATGCAGAACAATGTCTTACTCCCAAAGTGACCCTTCATCATGTGGTCAGGAGCTGTTCATGTTAAGATATGATTTTCTAACAATGCTGAGAATGTAACATTTCTTAAAGTTTTAATACGGAAAAAACCCCAGTTAATTTGGCATCATTTTATGTTTTTTAAACAGTGGCAAATAGCAACCAGCTTCAAAACACAGTGTGGGAGTTTATCTGTGGGCACTTACAAGAATAGACTGAAGACGAAATTGCATTGATGCACAGTCCCCAGCATCCCATCTCTACTCCTGTTTTGTAGGTAAGGTAAAGTGTGGAGTTGTGAGGTGCATAAGGATTACCCTGGTATACAACCTGAAAGAGACCACAAAGATCACAGAAGGTAAGGATTATAAAACTGCTGGTATAGAATGCTTCCCTCTTACAGGAACAGGTACCCAACACAGGGCCTCATCCCTGGTAGGGAACACCTCGAGAATCTGTTAAGCAGTGTGCTAACCACCCCTCTGTAATTCTGCAAGTTTCACACTCACTTCTCGCCGATTATCACATCCCAGGCTCCTCATTTATTACCCTCTGCCTTTTCCTGAATTGTGCATTCTACATTGATTCATTTGCTTTTTTCCCTTTGGGTGTCTCACTTCCCACTCTCCTCTCTTCATTTCTTCCTTCTTGCCTTAGTCTTTCT
Source organism: Pachyramphus minor (assembly GCA_013397135.1). Lineage (NCBI taxonomy): Eukaryota > Metazoa > Chordata > Aves > Passeriformes > Tyrannidae > Pachyramphus > Pachyramphus minor. The sequence goes on from VYXB01010657.1 coordinate 118,600, forward strand.
TTCCTTAATTTATCTACAAATAAATGTTTTTATTTTCTCTTTCAGGCTTACCTCAAAACATTAATGTTTCCACACAGCAATTGTTTTACTCAGTTCTGTATCTAGACAAGAAAAACTTTTTTCTTTCAGGCATTCATATATACTACAGAGTTAAAAACCCCTTGTCTTGCCTTGCCTACACAGACAAAAATGGCGAGGAAATGGGAATACTGCATGGAAACCACAGAAAAAAAGGAAGTGGAAATGAGTGGATTTGTGCTGGGGGCATATTAGTAGTCTGGAAGAAAGGAGGCAGACAGGTTCTTATAGGCAAGAATAGCTGTCAAGGGCACACAGTCTTACTGCCTCAGAATGGTATGGAAAAGGGAGCACTGGGTATTAAGAAGGCAAACAGTTGCTGGCAAAAGGGCCTCAGGGAAAGATTTACGGAGATATGGAGGGACAGACAAACTCAAGAAGTCAAGAGCTTTCTAGTACCAAGTATCTCAGTGTGTGCAAAGAGCTGCACAGCCTGGGCCAAGGAGGCTGCAGTGCAGGGGAATGGCTTTGTGTAGATGGTGCCCACACACAAGGATAAGGCCAGCTGCATCCAAGCATTGCTCCAGTTAGAAAGCCTCCCCATCTCAGAGCAGCTCTGAAGCCAACACATAAAGTGGGTGTGTTGGGATGAGCTCTGAGAGCTTCATTTGTAACAGTTAAATAGACACAAACAGCCTTACAAATGCTGAAAGCTTTTTCCTGACAATTCAACAGACTGGCTCAGAACAAAGGCCTGACCTCAATTTGCTGTTTTACAAAACTCTTGTTGAGCCATCCAGATACAAATGGATATGACACGAATCTCATTTCTGCAGGATCATAACACCATTTAATTTCTTTTTGATGGAGGAGGAGATGCTACCAGGAAGGAGAAGCGAGAGAATTTTACACTTTTACCTGTCCCATGAAATCCGTGAAGAAGAGCATGTTGGATAGGAATGCCATCCATCCAAAGAGGTGGCTCACACACAGACAGCGATAGTGGGATGGCATACTTAAAAGTGTCTTCAAGAGTGATTTAAGGGTCATCTGCCTTTGATCCTAAAAGCAAATATTTGAGAATAATTACTGTATTATTGCCCTGAAATCTAATAAAATAGGTGATAGCAAATGAAGAAAGCCTTAGTATCTTTTCACTGTTAGGCTTCCAAAGTTTTTTACTTTTTGCTAGGAAAGAGTTGCTTGTGTACTAAATGTCCTTCAATATATAAAATTCACAGAAACTCTAGGAGAGTTGAGGTATATCAACCAGGAAGTAACATTTCTTGCTGTTATAATTAGTAGGACTAATATTTATGTGTAGTACCACAGAAAAATGTTTTGCCAAAACATATTCAGGGAATTTTAAAAAAAACAATAAAAAAAACCAAAAAAAAAAAACCCAAAGCCAACCAAACTCAACAGCAAAAGCAACCAGAAACAAGAATTATTTCTTTATGAAGATGATCAGCTTCACACTGAACATTTAAAGTTACCACAGGAAAAAAAAACACGCTTAAAATTTTTTGCATCAGTTGTGGACTTCTAAACATTTCTGAGACCTCTTTCCCATTCCATTTTACATGCTAAATCCCCTAGAAAAATTCATTTTTCTAGGGAAACTTCTACCTCTTCAGGCATATCACGAGATTTCCACTATGTACTATCCCCCCTTGCATGAAGCAGGGCAAGCTGTGGTTCACCACAGGAGATGCAGCACCACTCCAAATCCTGGCACCCAGAGAATATGAGTGCAGCATCTGAACACCTCATACCATGGAAGAAATAACTCAAAATCAAAACATTATTTGTGCTGGTTAACAAATGTCACTGAGGGGGAAAAAACACATTTCTCACCACCTCCAAAGCCTCATGTTATCTCCCTCCTCTTTGTCACAGCCATGTGCATCAAAACTTTCTCTCAGCTTCTTTTCCAGTCACATTCATCAGATCACTTACATAATTTTAATAATTCGCTTTAGTACTGTAGGTGTGCTTGATGTCAGCTATTTTGACATGTAATTCTTCCTACCTGAAACCTCCTGAATGGTTCCTTGCTATTAAAATAAAAAAAAATTAAAAATACTCTTTTATCTGTGCATGATGGAACACTTCCAATTTTCTCTCATATTTTTTGTAGACAACAGTGTGGGGAGAGACAGTAAGAGAAGCTGTATGGTATGAAATGTGGAAGAACTGTAAAAGTTACATTAATTACTGGAAATTACTGGACTAAATTTTGTCTTCACTTTGCTGTAAGATGTCATTTTTTCCTTTCTTCTTTCAATGCTGTAGTTACTTTTTACAATTCTTCTTTCATTTGAACTGGGTTATGCTGCAAGCTACTCTATGAATAATCACCACATATAAAGTTGGAAAATACTTTGCTTCAGTGGGAGCTTTTTAATCCTCATAGGAATGCCAAAATTCAAGTTGCTGACTTTCACCTTGAACTACATATTGTCCAAATCCCTTGGAATTTCTCCTGGCATCACTGTCTCTTTTAAACAGGGTAAGCTTTATATTCTTTTACAATTTAAAAAAAAAATAAATAAAAAATTTCACATCGACTCCTTAGTGTTATTTCAAGAATAATAACTATCTTTTGACTTGGCTTATTTAGTTTGGTAACTCTTCGAGAGAGTTCTTTAAAATAGCCTTTCCAATCAAAGTGTTAACTTAAGGTCATGGAACTACAAAGGACACTACTGTGATTACAAACAATAACTTGACAGCTAGATAGAAATGCTTTCTTTCTATTTAGATGTTTTAGAGACTGGAAATAGAAACTAAAATGTTTAATGTGCACATTCAATACGCACCAACACACAAACTACATGCTAATTTAAATAATGTGCTTAAGGTTGGCCCTGTTTAAATGCTTTATCCTTCAAAAACTCACAATACCAAACAGTCTTCTCTGTAAATTCACTACAACTCTAGGCACAAGATGATTTACAAGGGTACAGAAAAATCAGTATGACTTGGGTCTTATGCCAGTGGACCCTGAGTAATTTGGCACCACGCAGAAGAACACAAGGCTAATTGCTTTGGATGTCTGTTCATACTGCAACAGGTCAAATCTTATTAATAATCATGTTAGCTATTAGCATGTGAGAGCACAGTCCTTAATTTGGAAGACAGAGAACCATGATGCCTGCAATAACGAAAAAAAGAGTCAGAAAAACAGGAAGCCAAACCAATTCTTTAAGGAAGCAATTACAGTAATGAATGACTCAGAAAACATGTGCCACAAGAGACAGACAATTAAGGCAGTGAGTGTCTAGAATTTATACACACTCAGGCACATCAAAGAAACATGAGACAGATCAAAGCACTGTGAGACTCTAACAGGCTGCCCAGCCAAATCACCGAGGAGGGCAATGGCACAAGCTTGCCAACAGACACCAGAGCTTCCCCTTGGATCTTGGACATTACTGATTCTGTGGGATTGGTTCTTGCCAAGGCAGAGGCTACCCCAACCCACAGTCTGCTCCCCATACTTCCACTGCGTTGCTCTCTTTTCTTCATTTGCCTTCCTTACATGTTCCAAGCAATCAATGACACTCAGCATCTCCAACAATTCGGAGGATGCTCAGAGAGAACAGTGCTGGTGCAGGATATTGGCTGCTCAAGCTGGCCTGCAGTGGGGAAGCTCAGACAGTATCACAGTGTGCTGGTCATATTCTCCGGACAACTGTTGCCTTGCTGTCTGCTCTCTCTGTGTTTGCCTGGCATTCTCATCAGGCAGTGTTCACCTTATATACCTTTAACTTGTATCTGGTGCAATAATATTTTTATTCAGGTTAGAAATACCAAGTGCTATTATAAAAATAATTTAAAAATTATAATAAATCCCTCTTATTTATAGCTCAAACATTAGTATAGGTTTTTAACTTATAACCATCTGCACATGCTCAATGCTTTTAACCAGATTTATCAAACTTTTATCAGGGATGGATTACATAATGCCAAGAGATCAAAGGTGAAATTAAAACAACAAGCAACTGTTTCATCCATTCTAGCAATTGGTTTTGTTATCCATGGCTTACCTACAGTAGGGTACCATGAGAGAGCAATGAGAATTCCTAGCACTAAAACCCATCAATAAAACAGTAAAAATTATCATCTGTTCCCAAGGCCATTCTGGAAATGTTCTCCCCAGGTATTTTTCCGTTAGATTCACCTTCTCCTAGTTCCCTTCGATTGAATCAGCCTCTCATAAAGATGCAGCAGAAACAAAATAACAGCAAGGATTTGAAAGTACTCACTATTCTCTCCCACCTTAAAGTTCTGCCAAAGACAGAGCTACAACATCACTTCAAAGTAAAACTAAAACCCTGGTAGCAAGGTAGCATTGCTGTAGAAGTAGAAATTTTAAACACATTCATACTCTCAGTGAAAATAAATCCTCAGTGAAATGTTGTCCAGCAGCAAACCCAAATGTTTACTAGACCAGAGAACACACACTTTACATGTACTGCGTATGAAAGTGTTTGGACTTCAGTGGGAATTACAGATCTATATCAAAGATCAGTGATCTGTAGTCCTTGTTCACAATTTGATATTAATTATATCAGGACTAAAGGACAGAGTAGATCCTCTTATTAAAATTCACATGGGGAGCATATCAGGAGACTGACACAGAGCAAAAAACTGAACCTGGTTCTCCCTCGTCCCTTCCAATTGACCAAAGCATCAGGACTAGCCTGTCTCATCCCTCTTGCTGGCAATTCTTTCTAAATAAAAAAAAAAACAACAAACAGAAAGCAGGCTTTCTCATTCTGTATCTGGTGGAAGATTCTTTTTCTGTGCATATGAAAGGGCTTCATTACAAATAGTCAGCATTAGCTAATTAAAGGGTCTCTAAGGATGCAATGATACATCCCACAAAATCACCTCTGCACTTACCTGTGACGCAACTGCACATTTCCCTGGTTTAGCTGCAGCCTTTATTTCAGTGCATGTTGATTTTAAGTATCCATTCTTGATTTCCTCCTCTATGGAGTTATATTTATGGCGTTCAGTCACTTCCAACAAGAACTTTGCCTCTTCATTTTTGTGTCTGAGTGGGACTTCAGGAATACTGCACAGATGCACCGTAAGGCAGATAATGAAAACCAAGGCTGCGAAGAGGAAAATCACCTGGAATTCTGATGCCAATGAATATCCAAGTACAGTCTGACCCCAATCCATAGCACCTGTCAGGTAACCCAGGGCTCCTCCCAAACCTATAATGGTGGGGGAAAAAAATAAAAATCTACTTGCATTGATAAAATAAGCAGAGTACACAATACACCCAACATGTCATCCCCTCTAGAAATGATCGAATAATCACTCCTCAGATATTAATTACAAGAAGTAGGAATAGCAAGCTAATCACATACATGAACAGTTACTAAAACATCTCTTGAAAAATCCTCCTCAGATCTGGTAGACTGAGCTCTACAGAAAATGCCTGAACATTCAGCAACATACGCCCCCATCTCTTTTCTTCACTCTTTGAAGCTCTGTTTTCTTTGAAATGGTAAGCAATACAAGTAAACCAAAATAAAATTATACTGAAATTTATGGTTTGGGTCTTTTTTTAAATTTCACAGAACCAACAAACAGCTACAGCTTAGACTTTGTAAAATGCATTTTGTATTGCTCTGTCTAAACAGAAGTACTGCCTTCATGTGAATTTTTTTTAAAAAAAGGAAATAAACTCAAAAGCATTGGTTTATAGTTTTACAAATCCAAATCCCTCACCACTTGGAATAGAAAACACAAAGGATCAAATACAAGTGTGTAATTCCATTTATTGATTTGCTCAGAAAAGGTAGACTAAAAGGTAAAATGGGAATGCTACCTTGTGCCTTGAAGTTAATAAACCCAGCATTCAGTTAATTTTTTTTTTTTTTTAAATTTCTTCTTTTTGCTATGACTGCACAGAGAGATGCACAAGAAAGTGCACACTGTTACATTCAGTACAGTGCTCTGGTAGAGGCAGCAGCTTCGTAGAGTCCTGACACCTTGTTAACCAGCTGGCTCTTCAGGATGTGTGGGGGTCCCACAGGCTTTTGAAGGACTTGCAAGCATTTCTGCTCTTCTGCTTAGGAGACCTGATGACAGTGTACAGCAAAACCACTGTAACAGAAAGCAACAGCACCTACAAAACATGGGATTTGGATTTCATTCTGGGCTTTCTGGACTTTTTCCCCCTCTCCTGAGCCTGATTATGGCCCTCCTTCATTGTGTCCTATGGCATTTCACAGGGGACTGTATCCTTGCTTTTTTCATGAAAAACAATTAAGTTGTTAATAACTTTTTGAACAAAATTTAAACTACATGTTTGCAATGTTTCCTTGCAGCGAGAATGTTTGACATTCAGGGTTGTCTTTGCATACTGTTTAAAAAAAAAAAAAAAAGATATTGGAATGCAGCCTGAATGTTGTGTGTTGGATGTGTGAACTCTTCCTTCCACTTGTCTCAGTGGTCATAGGTTTCATAACTACAAAGCTATCAAGTTTCGTGTTCAAACCTTGAACTGAAGACAAACTGGAGAGTAAAATCTTAGAGATAGTTAGTATAAAGGGAAGGAACCAAAGTGGGGAAACAAAATAATATCTCAGACAGAAACTATAAAATAAATGGGAAGATTGCTGTCTATGTCTAATTGGGATAAAAAAGGAATGATAAATATAAACTGTACAGAATGGATATTAAGATCATATTTTAGGGAAAACTGTCTAATACCAAGGCCAGTGAACTGCTGGAACAGACTGCCTTGGGAGGGGTGGAGAACCCCTGTCAAGGGAGATTTCAAGAACAGACTAGGGAATTCCCAATTAGGAAGGCTTAAGATACAAATGAACTTGCTACAGAGGGCATAGGTGTTGGATCCTGCCATGCAATCTGCCCCAGATTTATTTGTTATTATTATTTGTCCCCCATCCCTTTTCACAGCTTAGTACACAAATGAATCAGTTTTGGAAACTTGAAGTCTCCAAATCTGGAGCCAAGGAAAAATTGCAACCAGATTTCTGCTGAAGGCAAAAACATACATAGAGACTCATGTCTCTCTCTGTTTCAACAAGTGATTATTTAAAATTTTATCTGTCAGTTTGTAATGGGTAATACTGATTTCACTTCCACGTGGCTTTAAGGTTCCCTTAAAATCTGTGTTCCTGAACACAGGTATTATTACATACGTCCAAAATCAGCCTGTTGTCAACAGCTACTACAGCTCCCTCCTCGAGCAGAGTAACTGCTACTGAATCTACATGGCTCTGCTTTTGGTGTGGTTCAGCAGCCACCAACATCTGCTTAGCACAGATTGCATGACTTCTCAGGTAGTCTGCATTTTGTCTAGTCCTTTCACAGTCACTCAGCTCCTCCCAATGCACTTTACACGTACACAGCCATATGTGTCTGGTCTCAACACAGGGCTCATGTACTGCAGATGATTTCATAGAATCATGGAATGTTAAGGGGTTGGAATGGACCTTAAAGTTCACCTACTCCCAAGACCTCCCACTAGATCAAGTTGCTCAAGGCCTTATCCAACCTGGTCTTGAACACTGCCGGGGTTGGGGCATCCGCATCTTCTCTGGGCAACCTGTTCCACTGCCTCACTGCCCTCACAGTAAAGAATTTCTTCCTAATATCTAACCTAAATTCCCCCTCTTTCAGTTTGTACCAATTACTCTCAATTAAGAGTCCCTCTCCAGCTTCCCTGTAAGCCCATTCAGACACCAGAGGGTTGCTGTGAAGTCTCCACACAACCTTCTCTTCTCCAGCCTGAACAGCCCCAAGTTCCTCAACCTGTCTTTGTAGTGGAGGTGCCTCAGTCCTCTTATCAACATTGTGGACCTCCTCTGGATTTGCTCCAACAGTTCCATGTCCTTCTGTAAATCAGCAGCATTCCAAACATGTACAAAGACAAATGAAACTCTTAATTTTATTTGCAAGAGCCTGGACTGAACCACTTGGACCTATTTTGTGGAAGTTGTGAAGTTCTGAATTTAACATAGAACTCCTGTTTCTATATAGCACATACTGAAGCACTGCTGAAGAATAGGAATCAGCAAGTTTGGTTTGTGCAGCTCTTGCTTTCTGTCACATACTGAGTTAAAAATGTTATTTCTACGTGCAGTAGCAAGGAAACAAGTTATATTCATTAATTTTTGCTTCACCAAAACCTTGGAAAAAAATCAAAACAACCTGAATAAACAATACTTCACTTCTTAAAATAATTAACTGCTCTCACTTAAATCATGGATATTTTGCTGTAACTGTTTATGCCTGCAGCCTTCTGCACCAGAATTCTTGCAGCAGTAATCACAAGTTGCTGTTCCCTGGAGTAGTGAAAACCCAGCAACAAAAGACTCGTGACTGAAGTGCAGGATCAGATGATCAGTTCATTCAAGAGTAAAAACACAGTGAGGATAAAATCCATGCAATTACCTTCCCCTCCTTTGAGAAGAAGGGAGGAAAAGAAAGGATCTGAGTACCTGTAAAGAGGGCGTGGTAATGCAGACCCTTCTCTTTATCCTGATGAGAGCAGACATCAAATAAATATGCTTTGATGGGGCCATCAATAAAATCAGCTGCAAAATCAAAAAGCACTACTCCCAGCATGGTAACGACTATTGCCCATGTCCGATGCTTTTCATTCTCAACGATGAAAGCTACAAAAAGAAAAACACCCTCATTCTGACAACAACAGTGCCATGTTCTGTAAAACCACATTTTACCTTTCCTCATACCTCTAAATCTAAACAATGACTGTTATACAAGAGAGAACAGTAACACCAGAATCAGATCAGAGAAGCAGGAGAACTTAGTTTGTGTAGCACTGAGATGTGCTAAGTTGACTCACTGCCTTGAGTCAGCTCATGGTCATGCTCAGGGTGCTCCAAGCTCCACAACCAACCCTTAATCTACTCCTTTACACCTCCATGGCATGCTCTGGTAGACTAACACATGCATTTTGTTGCACTTTTTAGTTTTTCTATTTGTCCCCCCCTTCCCTTGTTTTAGATAATCAAGGGTTGACTGTAACATCTCCTTCTGGGCAAATGAAATCAAGTATATTCAACATCAACGATATCCAGGAAGAGAAAATAAATCTATCCCTAAAAACACACACCTCCCCCCCCTGCCAAGTCATAACATCAGTAACAATTTTACATCAAGACTTTAAGAAGTTACATCCCAAGATGAAATTTTGCATATCCCAGGTGCAACAGGGCTTCCAAGGAGTAACAGACTTCTGTTATTCATCATCATAACAGAGTCTCCAGTGCTGCAATAACTAAAGATATGTATTTTGAATGCTAATCCACCTAAAACAAGGATTAACAGATAGATACTCAGTTTGGATGTGTATTACATCACAAAAGCATATTATCATTTAAGTTAATAAGCTAGATCTTAGTTCGTAAAAACTTCTATGTGCCTAAGCAAATCTTTATGAGCTTATCAGGCAACCAAAGACTGTAATCACACATACAAATTACAGAACACTATGGATATGGTACATAACATGCAGCATTAGAATTGAATGTATATGAAGATTTCAGTGCTCCCCAGCTCCTTCAGTGCAGCTGAGTCACATGACACTCAATTTTAACAGTCCATTCTAAGAAGGAAAAGAGGAACCCCTCTCTTTTTTGTGATTCAAAAGGCTAAGGATGAGTTTTGTCTGTCAGCACAGTGCACGCCCCTCACTCACCTGAGATCATCACGTCCCCATTGAGGTACAAAGCCATGCCTAACAGCATTACGATGCCTAGACCCAGAATGTAAGGTCGCCTCCTGCCCCAGCTACAGGTGCAGTGATCACTGGCTGAACCTACCACGGGCTGCAGCACGAAGCCCAGGATAGGGCTGATGAGCCACACCAGGCTGTAGAGGTTCTTGGGCAGCCCTACACTGAGCAGCACCGGTGTGACAAAGGCGGCCTCCACGGCGTAGCAGAACTCCCGGCCAAACATTGCCATGCTGTGCATGACCAGCCTTCCCACCGCTCGCTTCCTGGGCACCACTGGTCCAGTCCTCAGCACTGATTGCCCCGGAGCTTCCTCCTTCTCCCTGGTGCTGTCCATCTCGGCCTTGGCCACTTCAGAAGCGGGTGGAGTTGTCCTGTGGAAGCTCTCTTTCGTTAAGGTCATTGCTCCGGTTGCGCGCAGCGCTGTGGCAGGCCGGTGCTGCCTGCTCCGGCTGACATGGGGCCCAGATCATATGCTGGGTGGGATCGGTCTGTGCTGGGGGAGGGACTCACATACTTTCATGGCTCTGCGATCACAAGTTATGCCAGGAAGGGGGCGGGGAAGTGTGTGTTAACATTAGCAGATCTGAGCTCTTGGGCGTCTGCACAGCTCCCAACTATCCACAACTAAGGAATTACTGTTTACGCATGAAGCACACATATAACGGGAACATACATCACATGGTCACGGCGCAGGATTAGCTTGACACAAAGCTATTCCTCTTGCTGCTCTAAGACAGCAGTGATACCAGGAATCTAGAGCCCTCATTTTTCCATTCAGTAAATATGAACATCAAAGTGCCAATTTCCTGCTGATTGAACAGAAAAAAAATCTCAATGTGTCCAGAAAACGATTTCAATGCACTTCATCAAGATGAGTAAGTCAACCTTCCCACTGCCCTCGAGCGCTAGTGGCAGATAAAAAACTTGACAAAAGTCTGTCAAACAGCAACTGGTAAGTATATTTTTGCATCTGCTGTCTACCACCCTCTGAAGAAATGCTTATTTTCTTGGTTTCTGAAAACAAAAGTCTCCTGGTTTTGTCTGGGATATCAGGATCACTTAGCTGGGTTTTTTTTAAACAGTCTTACACTGGCCAAGGGAAGGCCCCACAAGAAATCTGTAGTGACACACCCAAACTGCACCTTTCAGATTTAGCCACCTAAGTGAGGCAACTGATCCAACCTGTCCTGAAGTAACATGAATTTTTAAATTGATATCAGCAATTCTGGGGTCAAAACTTATGTACAATGGAGATCACATTTGACAACGCTGACTTTTCTACATGATCAGATGCACCCGGGACTAAAAAAACTGTCAAATCCTACCATTTAAGGTGTATAATACTCAGTAATTCACATTAGTGATTATCAGCTGGAAACATAGGTTGTTTTTGCTCATTGTTTAGACAATTAGCTGGGCACAGAGTGACTGGAGAGCAGCCAGGTAGAAAGGGACCTGCAAGTTTGAATCAACAGGAGCCAGCAGTGTGCCCAGGTGGCCAAGGTGGCCAGTGGTATCCCGGCCTGCATCAGGAACAGTGTGGCCAGCAGGAGCAGGGAAGTGATTCTTCCCCTGGACTCAGCACTAGTGAGGCCATACCTGGAGTGCTGTGTCCAGTTCTGGGCCCCTCAGTTCAGGAAGGACATTGAGGTGCTGAGAAGAGCAACAAGGCTGGTAAAGGGACTGGAGCACAAGCCCTACAAGGAGAGGCTGAGGGAGCTGGAGAAGAGAAGTTTAGCCTGGAGAAGAGAAGGCTCAGGGGAGACCTCATCACTCTCTACAACTCCCTGAAAGGAGGCTGTAGCCAGGTGAGGGTTGGTCTCTTCTCCCTGGCAACCAACAGTAAGACAAGAAGGCACTGTCTCAAGCCCTGCCAGGTGAGGTTTAGGTGAGATATTAGGAAGAAATTCTTTACAGAGAGGGTAATCAGGCATTGGAATGGGCTGCCCAGAGAAGTGGTGGATTCTCCGTCCCTGGAGGTGTTCAAGAAGAGACTGGATGTGGCACTTAGTGCCACAGCCTAAGTGGTAGGGGATCAAGGGTTGGACTTCATGATCTCAGAGGTCCTTTCCAACCCACCTGATTCTATGATTCTATGATAATTTTTCAGGACCTACTACACAATTCTTGCTTTCAGGAAGGTGTTCATGTAATAGGATGTTAAGCGGTTTTTTTTTTATGGTAATAATGATGTCAATTTTGCCACGACAGATACAAAATGAGCTGAAGTACACCTCAGTTTTGGAAGCCTTTGTAAGCAACAAACTAATCTTCACCAAAATGCAGACAAAATTATGAAAAAGCCCGAACTCTTCACGTCACAATTCCTCACAGGCTGGACTAGAGAATACTGTATTAAGGCCATATAGCTAATTCTTCTTAAAATCATATTTTCTTTTGCCTTGAAAGAGACAGTTTCAAATGACAGTTTAATTTTGAAGGAAATTAAAACCAATTCAGAATAACCATTGTTTAAAACATGCAGTTAAGTTGCCAACCACTTTTCCATAAAGAAAGGAAATGAGTAATACTTGGCAGGTATTTTAAAAGTTTAAAAAAAAAAATCATTTTGAAGTGATTTTCTAGCCAACTTGAAATTCCAAATGTAACTTGAATAATCAGGAGACTGCATTGAGAAAATGTAGCCAGGCTATTAAACAGATTAACTTTACCCTAATAGCTCTGCAGCAGCACACAAGCAAACAGCAATAATTTGACCAATTTATCATTGGCATGATAAAACAAATTAATTAACATGATAGAGGAAAAAATTCCTTCTAATCTATGAGTAAACAATAAATTCATCTTCAAAGAATGCAATTAAATTTTATTAGAAGTATTGCCTTCATGTAATTACAATATATATTACAAAGCCATGGTGTAACTAAGAATTAACAGAAACAAGACACAGGATTAAATATGAAAACAAAAATTCTGAGCATGTATAGGTGCTTATGAAACAGACTGTAGATCTTCAGAACACAATTATGGTATCATTCTGGACAGTAGACAATCCATGTAAATAACTCCCACCGTTTTCAATTATATTTAAAATTTAAATTATTTTAAAAATATATATTATTTAAAAGCAGTATCATGCAAACATTTATTTGTCATATAATTCAATTTTAATGCATCAAAAATTACTCAGCCTTAAATCTCTATCATATGCATAGTCAGACATTATAAATTAGCTTTGGGTTTACTGAATCCTATTATTTTATCTGAATGAAGTTTAGCAATCTCTTGCTTAGTAAACCCATTTTCTAGAAGTATCTCTTCTGTGTGTTCTCCTATAAAAGGATCTCTTTCACATGATGGAACAGCAGGAGTCCTGGATAAAAGAGGAGCAGGTCTAGGACTTATATCTCCCTGATCATTTTTGATAAAAGATCTTCTGTGTTTGTTATGCTGATGTGAGGTAGCATCATTGAGGGATAAAACAGGGGTCACACAGGCATCAGTACCATCAAATATGCTGCACCACTCAGCCTGTGTCTTCTGTGCAAATATGGATGCAAATTTTTTCTTCATTTCGGGCCAGTCAGAAATACTCATCTGAATGGGAAGTTCATTTGAATCTAACCCAAGACCTGAAAGGAGAAAAGCAAAGGTTAACTATAGTATACCTTAGATTAATTACTAAGTGCTCCCCACAAGCAGTATGTTCTCAAGAAGGTAGTATTTTTCAGGCAGTAATTAAAGTCACTTTAAACTTTATTGAGGCATCTCTGCAGGGCAGGGAGCAGAGGAATAAAATGTTCTATCATGCTTGCAATTAGACTAAACTGCATCAGCTACAGCTTTTTAACTAGGCACATACAATAAACACTAATTTCTATAAACACTTCACAAAAGCAGCAGCTGTCTCGCGACTATAATGTCCTGAGAACAGCTTCTATAATATTGTATTCTCTACCTGGCAGTAGCAACACAGAACTCTGCTGAATGGGTCCTGAACTACAGCAACACACTTATCTCACAGAAGCCAGCACATCTGCCAGAGCTGAACACTCAGCAAGGCCGCAGTGTTTGAAGTTCAACACCACTGGGTTATTTCTGTGCCCCAGATGAGGAGATGGTGTGGATGGATGTTCACAGGCTCAGTGCCTGCAGCCTGACCTGCTTCTTCACTCCCTCAGTCCAAACAGTCTCCAGCAGTGTCTCCTGCTCTCTCTTCTTCAGCACACCTCCCCAGTTCTAATTCTCCACTGCTGCTCTTTGGGAACACTGAAACCCAAGTCCTTTCACTCACTAACTGCTTAAGAACCTTGCCTTCCATGTCAGTTGCAAGGACCACCCAGGTATGCAATATGCACATCCCTTCTGAGACACAACAGCAAAGGATGGACACACAGGCTTTGTACTGAAAACTTCCTGAACTAGCAAGTACCAGGTCCTTCCATAAATTAGCACCACATTCCCTCCCAGTGGGCAGCTTACGTCTCTTCTGTGCTGCCAGTTTCCAATCCCTATTTCTGTTCTCATGGATTCTGTTCTCTGCATTCCCTACTCTTCCATTCTGTTATCAGCAGATGCAAGAATTTTGATCACTTCTTGTAGGGTTTATCTCAAAAAGGAGGTAAGAAACAAGAGAAAAGGCAAGTAAACTACACTTCAAAAATGGAGATGATACAGAGGTACAAGCAGCCCTTATGACAGCAAATAGAAATCAGAAGTGGTATATTGAAGGCTGTCCAAATAGTTTCCACCTTGAAATTCAGGAGCATGAATAAAGCAGGAAAAATTCAGAAAAAGCAGGGATAAGAAAGAAGTTAATTTGAGAAATGAGAAAGACTAGAGAACAATTCTCATCACAGTGCTTCACAAGTAACAAAAAGAGAGAGCTGCTTAGAAAACAACAGTTCTCTATCAAAGGCAGTGAAAATATAGTGCTCTGCAAACAATTTATTTCTTTCTAGTATCTTTGGACATTGGTTGACCAACAACTGTTAGCAGGCTTGGGTACCAGACAGCTGTTTGCAGGTAGAATTTCCATAGAACTCCTCTAAATTTCAGCTCTAGATAGGCAGAAAAAACTTACGGCATCTTCTATTTCTACAGATTCCTTATCACTGAGAGAGAGAGATAGACATATAGCTACTGAAATATAAAAGTGAAAAGAAAGAATGACAATGTCTATTCTTCTGCTCTTTATGTTCTTTTTTTCTACTTATAATCTCTACAAGATGCACTCAGTGGGGCCTGCAGTTCCCCCCAGCTTAACATAATATTTGAGAATGCCACTACTGAGCACAGGATTCTTAAATATTAGCTTTAAAAATGAATACATGCTTTGAAACTGTACTTTGGTCCTTCAAAGGAAAACACACAGAAATTGCCAATCTCCAGACCCAGAAATACAGCCTTGCACTTGTTCACTTTTAGAAGAGATTTGACACAAAGACAAAATAAGTATTTTCAGATCTTATCAGAGATGCCTACGGATACCAGGATGAATGTTACTACGAAGTAAATATCAGTCCTTATGGTGTTACCAAGTCATGGGTACCTTAAATTACTAAACCTACAATCTAGTGCTCATAACCATTCATGCCATCCTAAAAAAGGATCAGATGAAGATTACTCACAGTGGTTGAACATCCGTAAAGAAATAAAAGTTAGCAATACTTCAAAAATTAATTGCACTATTAATTTTCAAAGTATACTACCCAAGATGAGCTGTTACAGTACAATTTACTTAGGGACTACGAGGTGAAATGAATTTACCTTCCACAATATGAACAGCTACGTAACAACACACTGCCTGAGATTCTGTCTCACTGCATGAAAACTTATTCGCTTATTAATTTTAGTTTGGTTCCTAGCAGCCAGTCCAACATGAACAGAGCTCTACCATTATCCCATGACAGAGTTATATTCGACGGCCGTGGCAGACGGAAAGTTGGCTGAACGTAACCACACAGACTCTGGCAGAACGGAACAATGTGCAAAACCTGGAATTTAATATTACATGCTCATTTTCCGTTTACCACTGAAGACTTCAAATTTAAATAGCATGAACCGACAGCATTTAAACACTGCAGCTTCTCATTTTCCAGCTTGTGCTAACCATTTGCGGTGCAGATGAGCAGAATCACAGCAGGAGTGACTGGCTCAACAAGGAAACAATTACACAGCACAGAATTGTCTGGATACCACAGGATGACAGATTTCATTCAATGTAATCAAAAGCAAAGTATCTTTTACACAGAATATCTTGTAAAGCAATCAAAAGTTACTTTCAAGTTTTTTAGTTCAAATTTTTGTCTAGGACTTTTTCATTTAGAAAAGCCCAGTTAACCCACGCCAGAACAGCTCTGAAATGGTTTTTGAAAAATGAAGAGTTGTCTCCTATAATGCTACAGCTTTACATCTCCTTCAAATGCTATAGCTTTTTTGACCTGTATCTGTATGTCATTATTAATGCAACAAACTGAAACCTGTATTTCTTAGACAGACTGCAGTAGAATCAGGCACCTATTTCAAGAGAGAGGAAACAGTGAAATTCACTAGATAAATCAGCAAAGCTGCTTTACTCTTACAGTATATTACTGGTTTACAGTTTCTTACAGTATTTCAGCCACACTATTATAAAAGCAGAGCTTTGTTCGGGCTTTTCTGAGTTTAACTACCTAATTTTCTTTTCAAAATTGCGTGGTCATAGCACAGTAATTTTGAAATTATCTTGCCACAGCATGACTGAATGGAACCATCTAGTAAGCGAATCCTTAATTATGGCCCAAATGACAGCCATAAGGTACACGCCATTGCACACTTGGTCTAAACGGAAGTTATTCCCACTCTGAGAGGGAACTGAACTTCAGAATATTCAAAGACAGTAGCAAATTTTCATTAAACTAATTATGTAAAGTTTTTCCTCTGCACAAAGTTTCTGAAACTAAATAATTTTTAGAAAGTGACACCTCAGCAAAAGGCTGATCAGGCCCCAAGTACTACTGAGCATTGCTGCAAATGTGTCCATCCATAGCTGTAGTCCAAGGTGAGATGCTTAATCATCACAGTTGCAAATGTTTTGGTGCAGCAAGAGCCTGGCCCTAGAGTATTTGTACAATGTTTAACACTTATCATAATAAATAAATTCAAATAAAATATAACATTATGTGTAACTAAGTCTAACATGTAATGAGGAAACTGTTAGTCCCCTTTGCATGTCTTAATAACAACATGGTATTGAATTCAGTATTTCAGCACATTTTTAAAACAGTACACAATACTTTACAAACCCAAAATGGAGAGTCCCGTAGAAATCCATCATAATGATGCCAAATGTGTTTTTCAAGTGTTTCCTATTTTTTTCTTTATTTTTTAAACATAAGTCACAGAATTTAGGACTATCAAAGTTGTATGAAAGGAGTATTATTGACCACACATTTGGGATTTTAGTAACTGTCAGTGGTTTTCACATCAATGTTAGTGGATACTAAGTTTACTTTGTGGAACCGACTTTACACCACATGATAATGCAGAATCAGACCTCTCATCTGATACACAATATTTACTGTTTCTTCATGCCTCTTGTAGCCTGGCTGCAGCAACATCAAGCACCTATTGCTAAAAATCAAGACAAACCTGCAAAAGCAATTCACAGGTCAGCTGGAAGACATTCTGCCTCTTTCTGTCAAAAGATTAAGACTTAACATTAGCAGTACATGTTTTTTACATCAGATTTTTCATAAGACGCAATAGACATCTTAGCCAACTTCAAACACATTTCAGCTATTTATTGTCTGACTTTTGTAGGAATAAAATTATATCTGCAAAAGGACCACAGCTTGTTACCATAACAGCAAAAAGTCTATAGTGAGCCCAGAATAGTACAGGTAACAATACAGCTACTGCAACAACTATTTACTAGACCTATTTTATATAGATTCAGTTTCTCATATAGCCTGGGGTTTTTTAATTCATAAACTTCTGGTAAGCAGAAGTTTAATTTTCCCTGATGAGCACGATCTAGAAAGCCAATGATCTTCTCAAACTAATCTATTTTCTTAAATTAAGTTTCCCTCTGCAGACCCCTCAAGAACTTTCCTCCGCATGCCATTAACTGCGCTCTGGTCCAGCACTGGGTTCCCAGTTCTGCAGGGAAACACTGAAATGAACCAAAATCAAAAGGAAATCAGTTCTGCTTTGGCTCATCAGAATTCTGTGAGCAGCGACAGATGGCTGAGAAATCATGTTCTGCAATCTATTCTGCAATCTTTAAATCTCCACCTGACATCTGCAACACCTTGTGCTCTCATTCTACAGGTGTGGCAAGAGTAACCTCTCTGAATACGGAGAGAGAGACATCAAGTGGTTTTTGAATATATTTTATCTGGAACAGCACCAAATTGCTCACCAGCAGAACTGATCAGAATAAGGGCAAATAGCTATGAAATGAAATTATGGAAATTGTAACTAGAACATACCATTCTAAAATCACTTCAAAGCTGGAATTAATGCCTGGAACAGATGACTGAGCCTAAGTTAAAGCTCCTCAGGTTTGTGAAAGAGCAATACAATTTTCACAGGCAGCTTTTTCTTCCGTATAATATTCAAAGGCTTAAATTCTGAATTTAATTTCTGCAATAGATATTCCAGAAAGGAAACAATCCCTAAGCCACAAGAGGGATCTGCTGTTCTAATTTAGCACACTATTGCTTCAGAAAGGTTGAAACCGTAAGTACTGAAAGGAACAAATATTTTTTATGTGCAAGTCTGACCAATTCATGATATGCACCTAAAATACAATGACAAAAGACCAGTTACTTTAAATGCAATGTTGTGTGAAAATCTTGAGTTTAGTCAGATACTTTAAACAATGCACTTTTACAAAATAAACAAAGAAAGCTGACTGAGTGTAGACAAGCAAAGATTATTACAAAATCAAAGGTAAAAAGCGAAATTTCGTTGCAGACTGTAGTCTGTATTTTGTATTTTTTAAAACCTAACAAAAACAGACTGAAACACAGGCAATTATGATTGCAGTTGTTGTCTACTTACAAATGGACACACACCAGTTCTTTATTGCTGCAATAACTATTTTTGAAGGTTTGGCTGTTAAAATCAAGCAATTTCTCTGCATTTTAAGTGCAAAGAATACTTTCAAAGATGAAACTAAAGTTGTCCAATGCAGGTGCCCCTACACAGGCAGAAGAATTCACAGTTGCTCGTCCATGTTTATGCTCTAAATTTCTGAGAAACAATTAAAAGAAAAGCAGAATTTTAACCTTTTTCCTCAGTAAAGAGTTATCTAAATAAGATACAGAACGTGATGAATGACCGTGCTGTACCATCTGGCCACTGGATTCACCCATGAGAGGCTTCTATCTAGGTAAGATGGTTGAGAGAGAAAAGCATGAGCCTTGCCCTGCGGCGATGATCAGTACAAGAAGGTGGGACTGCCCGGAACAGGTTCACTGAGAAAAAGAGACACAAACAGAACCAGATGCCATTACAGAATTTGCGGGTTTTTTTGAACAAATGTAGATTCCATGCCATTTCTGTAGCTTAAAAGTATGTGTGATTCAACTTAATCTCCAGAGAAGAATAAAACACTGCAGCCATAAATGCTGCAGGTCAGTGTTTGATCACTTTAAGCCAAACATATGGGTATTTGAGTAAGCAGCTTTATTTCTTTCTTGTTTTCTTCGTATTTAATACAAGCATTCTGACTGAAGATATTTACTGGAATTTCAAATTCCCTAACCTCCAGAACAAGGGTTTACATTTTACTTTGATACAGTTTCGTATTTATCTTTGCTCTCCAACTCTGTTTTTTTGTGAGCAAGAAAATCTCAGGGTACTGGATGAGAAAAACATCTCAAAGAACCGCAAAGCATGGAATAATCAGCGATACTTTCCTTTTCAAGATCAAGTTGCTTACAGCTGGAGTTCACATGTTATTCTCAGGATCAGAGATAAAGCACCTTTTTCTTCAGCCAAGAACACAGCACTTCTAAACCTGACATTTGATCTGTTCAACATAATGCTGGCCATGTCCCTCCAGGAACTTTTTTTTTTGCATTTCACGTATCAGCATGGACATTTTCAAGCTACAAGAGAAGCAACCACTTACAGCTGCAGATGTGCAAGAACCTGGGCAGCACCACAGGTGGCGAGAGAACAAAGGATGTACAGAACAAGATCTCTCTTTGGGATCCTGGTCACCAAAGGCATAGCCCACCTTACAGTCCCATACCTTCACTTCATCTTACCACGCCTCTGAATTTCAAAAATTCCTGGAAGAGCAGGCCCTGGCAATGACTACGCTCTTTTTAGCCAAATGCAGCTGTCTGGGGCAGAGCTGGCAGTAAATGCCCGTGTGAGGAGCTGTCGTGGTTTAACCCCAGCCAGCAGCTAAAAACAACACAGCCACTTACTCCCCTTCCCGCTGGTAAGATGGGGGAGAACTGGAAGGTTAAAAGTGAGAAAGAAACTCACGGGTCGAGATAAAAACAATTTAATAACTAGAAACAAATAACAATAATTAAAAAAAAAAGTAAGGGAAAGAGGAGTTAAAACAGTAACAGAGAGGAAAATGAAACACAAGAAAGAAGAGAAAAAACAGCTGCTCAGCATCAACTGCCTGATGCCTCTGCAAACCACTATTTTAACTCCACAGAACTATTTTGCATAAACCATTCTAAATTCTTGAACAGATAAATCATATTTTATAGTCATATTTAAAGAGTCTTCAGTCACATATAAAAATTGCATCTGTAGCTGGGCACTAAAAGTACTATGAAATTGTGAGGAGAAAATTAATTTATAAAGCAGAATTTGCTTCTACAAAAATTTTGTTCCATCAAGAAATACTATGAACTACTTCCAATGCATATTCCTTTCTGAAACCCTTTAAATAGTTACTTTAAAAAAAAATACAGCACAAATTACTGAGTTTGCCTGAAATTTTATTTGCAATATCACAGAAGTAGGTCTCATTTTTTTTGAAGTATATTCACAATCATTTGAAAAAAGTGATTTCCAAAAACAGTTGTTTAGTGCTCCAGTCACATCACAGACTTCCATTACCATAACTCCAGAAAAAAAATCTGCAATTTAAGTGTATTTTCTGAGGGCAAAGTGAAGAGAGGATGAAAAAGAAAGAAATTGCTAGAAGAAGAAGAAAGTCAATTGAACGGCTACACAGCAACCCAGCTGGCTTCAGGAAGTGTTTCGCATTTACAAAGAAATCACATAACCACGAATCATGAGTCAAAACGGAATTATTGAAGAATTCATTCCATCATGCTTTGCTGATGTGAAGCAACTGCTCCAAGCTACTTACCCTTTATTAACTGCTCATAGAATTGAGGCTCAAGGGCACCAACAGCCATGAATTTTCCATCAGAGGTCCTGTAGATTTCATAAAAAGGCGCACCACCATCTAGCAGGTTTTCACCTCGAGGTCTGCTCCAAAATCCAAACTTCTGTGATTTCCACAGGAAAGAACTTAGGTATGCTACTCCTTCTACCTTGAAGATTTACAGTAAAAAAATAACAGCTTCACTAAATTAGCTGGCATGTTACCTAAATTCTATATAAAACAAAACAGCAAAAAGCGACTACTAGTTAAGATTTTTAATGATAAAACTTCTGGTAAGCAATTTAGCTTCTTGAAGTTTTCACTTACTGTTTATATTGCATCTAGAATTAAAGAATAAGAAAGAGCATAAATGTAATAATGCAGCCTTACACGGATTACACAGTTTCAATGCACAGAGTTTCCACATTTAGAAAGTTTATAATCATTAGGAGTTCACAATGGGAATATAAGCAGTTTCAGGTGATGGGACAAGCCTCTTGGTTCTATACAACCTTAAGTATGACAGCTGCGAAAGAAAAACCTCTAGAAAACAAGATGCCTGCACCAGTCCTGTAAGGATCAGATTTTTATCTCAACATTATATTTTTTAAATATACTGATTATAAGAAGACTGCTATTTCTAGAAGAAAAATTGAAGGAAATCAAAGGTCAATGCTCTCGTATACCGTGGGAACTGGAAGCTTATCTCCATCACTAAGTTAAAAATTATTCTCCCACTCTCATCACTGGCAGGCACCTAGATGTATCAAGGTAATCTCTAAATAAGCATCTGATGAATAGAGCACTATAAAATATGATCAATCCTGCTTCAACTTGCTCCTCAAAATTTTGTCTATGTGGAGTACAATCAGATGAAAACTTAGTTTGTTCAGCCTTTCAGTAATTATCAATCTTGTACCAGTCTTCCAAGCAAAATCACATCCTACAGTTTTGCTCACCAGCACAATCCATTTTCTCCCAACTGCAATTGGAAAAACTGTAAGCAAAGATGAAGCAGTTAACAGTTTATGGCCAGAAACATTCCACTGGAACAGATTAAAACCTGAGTTGTATCATTCTGAGTATCATGTTGATTCATGCATTTTCAACTGTGTAATATTAACCTAGAATTATCTACAGAGAAAAGCACAGATCCTGTACCAAAATAAAAAGCTACTAAATTTTCATGTGGAAAGATCTACTAGTTTCTACCTTTCTAAGCAAGAATTTAACACATGCAAATCTCTGAAGTATGCAGTCAGGAAGGTTTCTTCATTTACTTCTTCATGTTACTTGCCTCAAGGACAGGAATACTTCTGCCCTACTTGCCACATGTTAGTCAATTAAAGTACTCTCATGTGAGAAAATACTGTATACCTTCATCTACATGTTTGCAAAATGATTGCAAGGATATTAAAGGTTGCTTTACTAATGATCTGATATTGCATTGGTCATATTAACAAAAAATACACAAACCCCACTGAAAGTAAGGATAATAAAAGAGGGGGGAAATATCAGAATAAGCTCTGACAATTGGATCTTGGTGCTGACAAAACTCTTACAGTCAGCATCTGTACAGTACTTATGTGCAGTGCGACTTATCCTGAAAACACTTAAAATAAAACAGCACATCTGTTTTACACTGGCATAGGAACTTTGGAAATATCCCTGGCTGGGCAACTGGACAGCTAACTCCAGCCTGAGGCCCACTGGAATTCAGAGATAAGTAAAAAAGTGTCTAATGTCTGCACCAGACCTCCAAAGGCATGCTCAAATAATATCACACATTCACTAATGTGATCACCTTCTTTTAAAACATGAAAAAGACAGTATGGGCAGAACACACTTTAGCCTAATTGCAGAATGATTACAGCAAAAGCTATGTGCTTCACTTAATGGTCCTTGAAAGAAAAGCATCACCAGTCTCTGAAGCAGGCATAAGAATTCAGAGGGACCACTTCACTGAGTGACCTCTCTGCCCCACAAGTCTTCTGTTCCTTCTGCAGACTGAAACAGTTCAAAGTGAGAATTAATCCACACCAACCTAACCTCTATCCTCATGACTGATGAAGGCCTCTAGGATGTGGGAGTTTTGGTTTTGAATACCTCCAGGCTGAGAAAAACCTGGACCCTCAGTCTTCTGTTGGACAACTAAATGTTCCTGCCATGAGACTATTATGCAAGCGCTCATTACCAGAATCCTTTCCTCTGGCTGTCCTTTCACAAAGAGTGAGTCATGCTCAGTCAGATGCCCACCATCAGCAGAAGGTTCTGTGGCTGAATTTGGAGTGAACCTCAAATGTGGCCCTGACTCACATGCCTCTGATCCAGCATGGTGCAAGACTGCAGATGCACAATTGTGCCTACTGTGCCATATAGCAGAGTCCACTCCACATCCTACTCAGTCAGCACACAGCAACTCTCCATCTTACTGTAAGATACCCATGATCCTACAGAGTCAGTGGGAAGAGACAGCAACCAACATGGAACAATCCAGATCAGGCCCTTAATTCTTCTGAGGCAGACAGATGAAACACAGGACAGAGTGTTTACTTTTTACACAGCACAGCAGTAACACTGGACACTGAGAACAGGAGATGCAAGTGCAGCCCTTGGCCTGAACCCCTTTACCCTCTTATTGTTAGAGTCACTAACTACAGGACTTCCTCAAGTTTATATTACTAAGAACGGTCCCACTCCACTCTTCACCCTTCAGCACAGTAATCAGAAACAAAAGACAAATAACAATTTCTTCCATCCCAAAAATTCTGATCTCAGTCTAGAATTACTAGCCAGAACAACAAGAAATAATTTATTTCTTTAGATTATGTCAGAAAAATAGACATTGCAACAAAATGAGAAAACCCTGTCACTAAATCCATGAAGTAGCATGAAAACTTAATAAAAGTAACCCTGATGACACAAAGCTGCTAAAAAAGAAATTAATTTTCCTTCTTCTGCTGTAGAAGATTCTACCATATGTCAGAGTCATTAACATATTCAGACTCCCTAAACTATACAACAACTTAAGTAATGACTGTACTAAACAAAATATAATGCTAAAACAAAATGACAGTCAAAATGCTGTGGTATTTTGATTTTAAAAATATCTACTTCCATGAAAAAAACTTAGGCATAAAAACAGGCTCACCCACCCAGTCTATTTAACTGTCTTTGCTGCTGCTGATGCATATATGTTTTTCATCAACTGTGTCACTGAAAGTCTATTCAGGTAAGAGGAATATAACAAAATGCCAGGTAAAGTACACCCTGTGATACTGAACATTATTCTACCCATTTCACAGATCACCAGGCACATCAGCAGGGAACTCTAAATTCCACAATTGTAATAAGGCAAGAAAAAATTGAAAAGAGAGAATTTTTAGGGGCTTAAAAACCCCCACAAAAAACACACAACACATTTCATTCCAAATGAGCTACGAATTTCATTAGAACATTAGCATACTTACACTGATCCTTCTTCAAACAAATATTTTCAATTCTTTTAAGTATGATAGGGAAAATAAGGTAACACTACAAGCTACAAGAAGTATCTTTTTCTGTATTTCAAGGCTTGTCAAAATTCTCCACAGTTTTTGTTTCACAAAACTATGAAACAAACTGTGTTTGTTTCATAGGATGTATATGTGTATATGAAACAAACTGTGTTTGTTTCATATAAACTCCTTCAATTTTATTTTGTAAGTCATGTTTTCAGAGTCATAATTTTTGTCATGCTTATTGGGACTTTCTCAAATTTTTTTGAAAGATGGTGGTCAGCACCAGAAACAGTATTTTCCTGTCTTCATAAACACTGAATAGCTTAGAATAATTGCTTCAGAATGTTTTCTGGCTCTATTTCCTGTTTATACATCCTAATACAGTGTGTTTGTGTTTTGCAACAGGATGGTATTGTTGACTCATGTTCAGCTTGTGACTACTACAACCCCCCAGGATTGTACTTTAGCTAATTGTTCTCATACTGCATTTGTGCAGCTAATTCTTTCTTCCTGAAGAGGACTGCAGAGCAGTGCTATCCATGAATTGCAGCCAATATTTTCCAGGTCATTTCTCCGATTTGAAAAGGTCATTCTCAATTCTAATCCAAGTGTCCAACATACTTGTAGCCCGCCTCATATGCATATTATCTTTAAATTTACTAAACACAATCGTTCATCCACCATTCAGCTTGTTGGGGAAAATGCTGGAAAAACCCCAACAAATACGTGTAGAACTCCACTTCATAAGCTTTTCATTTTGACAATCAACAACTAATAACTATTATTGCAGTAAAAACATTAATCCTGTCTTGCACTGTTCCCACAGAATTTTCCTCTAGACCTAATGCCACAGCCTGCTCCTGGAAATGTTGCATGAATTTGTGAAAAACTTACTCAAGTTAAGAGTTCAAACATCACTTTCTATTCTCCCATCTTTAAGACCACTTCAACAAGGGAATTTTTTTCAATTAATGTAATTTTTTCCAATTTATATTTCAGTCTAAACCATAGCCTTCACTGTACTACAATACCTCAAAGGGATGTCCAATTGTAATTGCAAAGCTCTTTAAAAACAGAAAAAACAAGAGACCAAATGAGAAACAACACTTGCAGGTAACATGGATTTCAAGGATAAATAGAAATAAGTATTTTTACTCTGTGTGTAAGTGGGTGGCCTTCCAGTGGCAAAAATCCAGAATACTCATTATTAAGGTATTTGAGCCTTTAATTTTAATTTAATTTTAATTTATTTTACAGCACACTTACAAAGTGTTTGAAATTGACTTCTTGGCAATGACCTATGGCACTGTAACTACCCCAGGGAACAGTGTCTCTAAGAAGATATGACGTGTCACCAACTCAAAAGAAGAATAAAGCTAATGCAAGCCTCTATTTTATTAGTATTAACTTTTTCTGTTATGCATTTTGTTAATTGTTTATTACAGACCCTATCTCCATACACCAAATTTACTCATCAAATATATACAGCTAATACTTTGCGAAGAAGGGAGACAGGTAAAACCAGACAGAGGGGGAAAGTCACAGAATGTGTTCCATGCCATAAGGATGTTATGGCAGCAGTGAGTAATATGTGAAAACGACCTGCCTGTGAAGGAATAGCCATTTTATGAGGTTGCTTCCCCCTCCCCAAGTTCTCAGTTTTAAACCTTACGTTTCTCCCAGTTTCCTCCCTTTTTACAGACTTAGAGTAGGAAAAAGCAAACCTATGAAACCGCACCTTCCTTGAGACCTTACTTACCATACTTGCATCAATGATCTGCCCTCTGCCAGATGTGGCACGTTCATAAAGGGCTATAACAATGCCCAGTGCACACATGACACCTCCACCAGCAAAATCTGCCAGAAGATTTATGGGTGCATAAGGGTTTTCATCTTTTCTACCCAGGTTTGACAGCACACCTGACAGGAGGGCAAACAAAGCAAACATAAGCATAAAATTAATTATAAACATTCCTTTCTACATTTCTACAATTAAAGTTTAATTTTTTTTTTAATCTATGCAAATAAACAAGGGATAAAGCAATCTTCTACCAACAGTTTTCTGTACTTACTTGGCTGGGTCCTAGCAAATAGTTACTCTTTAATTCACAAACGAATAAAATAAAATACATGAAATCGCATTAGTGAAGATGCATTCAATTAAAGATACTAAGAAAAGTCTCAGAGATAAACCACTGCTATTTTGGCTATAAGGACATTAAAAATCTCTTGTGTGCAATAATTGTTAGCACTATGGTACTATTAGTACTGTATTAGTACTTCATACATGCATAGAACCTCCCCCATAACAGGCATTATGAACATGTTTCAAAGCAATTTTGATAAACTGTTCTTCTTTGAATCTTTTAAAGTAAAAATGCAGATGTACAGTCTTATGTGCACATAATCAATGAATTAAAAATCATAACAAAGGATCTCACACTGACAACTGTGCTTCAGTCCTATCCTCCCTCTTCAACTATATTTGGAGTAAAAAAAAAAAGTTATGTACAAGAGGAACCAGTGAATAGAACAGGAAGGTTATCTCAGATTGCATGCAATGTAAACACAGGGAACTTGTGCTTATGCCAGCAATTATGCAGAAATTAAAGGATTTAGAGCAAAGGCCAGTTTACTTCAGACAGAGTTTTGAATCTGTTAATACTTCTGTGCAATCCTGATCCTCTTTCTGATTTCCTCATAGTGATTCCCTTTGGGCAAGCAAGAAACTCTAGTGTCATCATCTCTCTTCTCTGTCTGTAGCTTAAGATCTGAGACTTGCAGAATTGGTCAAAACACGTGAGAACTGTATGGTTCTGATGCACTCTTTAGTTAGCTAATGGTCTACTGCATTTCCTAAGTGCAAACAACTTGAGTGGACAGTATAAAAAAAGTTTCCAAATAAAGCAGTGCAAGCGTTAAGCCCTGCTGCTCCCTAAAACCTTCCTTTAACAGTCTAAAGATTGTCACAGGCACCAACAGATTAACATGCTAACTCCTCTCTAGATTTCCAAACACAAGCCATTTTTTAGTTAGGGAAAGCCAAAGCTCATCAGGAAAATACTCAGAATATGAGATCTCATTTTTGAAGAATGACACCTCTCAAACACCTTGTTTTATTTTCTTTAAATAGGCAGAAAAACTCGATCTGTGAAATTTCAAGCAAAGTGATTTTAGGAAGATAACACTAACTAAAATACTACTGGTTAAATCACTTCCACAGGAAAAAAACACTCTATGTGTAAAACAGAAAGTACTACATTCTGTGGTAGAGATGGACTACACTGTTTCTGTATTGACTTCTTCCCGACACTAATAACAAATAAAAATACCCTAATCCTTTGAAATCATCTTGACATGAAGTCAAAAGTGTTTCAAATGAGGTATCCTTTCTTAAATCTTTTTTATTCTCTGACAGTTTTACATAATGAGAAAAGACTGAACCCACCCCTAAAGAAACTGAATTCCACAACACAGTTACTCCTTATGGTAGGTGATACCAGATCACCACATTTGCAGCTCTGCTCCGGCCTTTCGCTGGGTCTAAAAGAATTGCACTGTGCAATGGAAATCCAAAAAGTTTTTGGCCACTTTCTTTCCTGCCTCAGAGGCTTGGAGAAGCAGCAGAGACAGAAGCAGTGTGAAGAGCAGGAGACAGGGCCATGTGTGGATTGCCATCACCAGAGGTGGGTAATTTTGCTATTGTTTGCTACTCCATACTTGTAGAATCCTGATGCTTAGAACCAGCACAATAGGTAGAACCCCTCAATGAAACTGCCACTTTATTTTAAGCCTACTGTGTTTCAGTCGGTGTCTATGGAGACACATCCAAAAGCAGAAAAGTGCAAGAACCAGTTGTCTTAGGCTGCCTACTTTCCCTTTTCTCAAAAAAAGCTCACAGACCACAAAATAATCCTCAGGCCTTTCAGGATTATAAACACACAGATTTTCTAGGACAGAGGCCCTACAAAAAACTTCAGTCCTCCCTTCAAAAAGTTTATTCTGATACAATAGCACAAAGGAAGGAAAATAATGCACAGCCTAAGAAGACGTGGTGATCCAGCCTAACAGCTTGCTGCTGCTGGCAAAACAAACAGCCTGTCCAGTCCACATTTCCTCCTTTCTTGTGCTGGTTTGTTGGATCCCTAAATGAACCGCTTCACCTCAATAAGCTGGTAGTAAGAATCCTCATTTCTCCTGACCAGTTTTTGACTTGTGAGGAAGTTTACAGAGGCAATAAGCAAATGCCAGAGCTGACTGGAGAGAATGGAGCAAGAAAAAGCACATGGAAAGAAAACCCCCATTTCACTGACACAGACACTTCAGATCAGATCAGCTGTTTCATCAGACTGCATCTCAGATATTTTGAACTATTTGCTTTCAACAAATTCCAGAGTTTTGATTTTAGGGGGAAAAAGCCCTCTTAATTTAAAAGAAATTCTACAGCCTACCTGATAAAGCCAAATAATTGATGTCATGACCTGCAGACTTGGCATATTTTCCTGTCTGGCCAAATCCAGTAAGTCTAGCATAGATGAGGCTGGGATTCTCCTGCAGAAGGATCTCTGGACCAAGCCCAAGTTTTTCCATGACACCTCAAAAAGACATAACCAAAGAATTCTAATTCACATTTCTACTTAAAATAGACATGGTTCAAGATCACATTATACAACAACAGAATGCAACTGTACTTTGTAAATACGTTCTACTTCCGTATCCATATTACAAAGTGAACATTATAAATTACTGACATACTGAATAAATTTTTAATACAAACCAAATGGAAATCAAGTTTTAGGGTTCCTTCTCTCTTTTTTCAGCTTTTTTCCCTGCTCTACTTCTCCAAAGGAATGACAGACAGCTTCCTGTACTGCTGGAAGAGCAAAAAAGCTAAAAAGGCTTGTAAAACAAGGAAAAAAGAGGAAGAACAAACTCTTACATTTTCCATATTAAGACAACCTGAAATTTCTTCCACATCTCACTGCAATACATTTTCCTCACCGTTTTAGTTTCTCAGTACCCTATGTTTTCCTGTACCTTTTAACTCACTGATACGAATGGACCATGCCACTATTTCACAAAGGATCTGCAACAATCACACAAAACTAAATGTGTTCTCTTGTAACACAGAGAGTAAAGAGCTTTTAGATATCAGTGAAATCTAAGTTTGGTCAGCATGGGTTTACAGAAATCAGGGCTAAAATTTTGATGTTGCTGTTCTAAGTAGTTTTAAAAGACGCAAATTTGAGTTGCAAGTAAATTATACTGTCTTACGGCCTCAATGCAGCTTAGTCACACTATGACCTCTGATATCTATACTGGCACTGCAGAGAGACACAGTTTGGAAGGGAAAGGGTAATGTAATTTCAGTGCCCGTTCCACCCCAGAATATTACTCCAGCTTGCTTCACAGACTAATAATAATGGCCAGACTTCGCGAACGAAGAACTGTGGAAGGTCTTTGTACGCCTTCCAGCCTGCGCATTGGATTTATTTTAGGTGGGACACAGTGCGCGCAGAACTGAGCCCACCCTTTAATCCTAAGGTTCATCTGCCGGGGCCAAGCGAGCTTGGACAGTGGCAGCGAGGTCCTCAGGACGTAGGTGGATCGCCTTACAGGGCTAACGGGCTCCACCTACCCGGGGAGTTTCCCCGACCGGGAATCGAACCCGGGCCTCGGCAGTTACAGTGCCGTATCCTTAACCACTAGACCACCAGGGGCTAATCCACAACTAATTACTACACCTTCAACTTTGTTAAGATACATTTCTATTGCATTAATTACTGGGCAGTGGCAGGTGATTAATGCGAAGGAGAAATCCATGAAATCTGGTAAAGTGCATGATTCCCAAAGGCACAAGTGAGAACCGTGTGCCAAATAACCGCTCTGATGTCACAAAGTCATTATTGTAAGGTCAACAGCACATATGCCTTTTATGAAACTCTCCTGTCACTTGGGCCCTCACCTTCGCACTGTTTCACATCAGCTTCATGATGGGTCACAGATCTGTCTAGTTCATTTACAGGCCCATAAACCCCAGTATCTAGTTACAGAATTGCCTGCAATTTCAGCTTAAAAAGAAAAGAAAGTGCCTATAAAACCAAAGAAAACAAAATCTCATAAGAAAAATAAACCCACTAGAAAACAGGAGACGAGCTACAAAGAAAAAATAGAATTTAATGTCTTCATTTTGTCTGCACAGTTTCTGGGGAGGGAACAAAACAAACAATTTTAAGGTAAGAAATGTAAAAATTACAAAACACTGTTTTCAAAATGAAAAGAATGACTTGTGACACATGATCTGTACGTCTGTCTATGATGTGTGATGTTTAACTGATATTGCCTTATATTTCTAAACTGGCTGTAGAAACCCCAAAACACTTCAGCTCCTCACCAAAGCATCATCATAGAATCACAGAATAGTTTGTCTTGGAAGGAACCTGTAATGGTCACCTACTCCAACCCCACTGCAAGGAGCAGAGACATGCTCAATTAGATCTGGGTGCATGGAGCCCTGTCCTACCTGACCCCAATGACACTCTTCATAGCAGAACAGCATCCTCAAGGAACAGTGGGGATACTGAAACAACCATCAAGTATGACTTATGAACATGTTAGATATGAAAAGTCAGTATTTGAAACTAAGAATCTTGAAACAGTGTAAACTTTGCTGTTGATAAGCAGATGTTAAGCACCCCCAAATGTGGTAAATTAGTAAATATGCATACTGCAACTAAAAGATGAACCACAAAATCTTTTTAAAAGTATAATCTTCAAAAATTGAATAATTCCATACTTGAATATTTGAAGAATTTTGCTTTATATTTAACCTAATGGTAAAAATGGAAAATTACAATACAAGGAAGGGTTTCATAAATTGGATTTAGGACTGGCAGGAGTTCGTGAAAAACAACTTCCTAAAATCACATACGACTTTTGAAGGAACTGTAACCTCTGAGACCTCTAACCCACATGGCGACCTTACAAATGTGAGCTGGACGGTTATCAGCAGGCCAGGCGTGACCCCTTGGCTGGGACATCCTCCTGCTCGTCCAGAGCCCAAAACCAGGAGTGACGCCTGGTCTCTGAAATGCTCCTGCTTGTCCAGAGCCCCGGCCGAGGGGCACGGCCCTGGCTGAGCGCTCCTTCCCTGCGCCGTC